>CM060465.1:3805000-3945000 GCA_030544235.1 Lepturacanthus savala
ATTTTCCAAAATTGTGAATAAATACTTGGATAGAAACACCATGCATTAAAAAAAAAATGATAATTCGATAAAAAGAAACTGTCTGTTATCTATGGAAAAAGGTTTTGTGAATAAACTCTTAAATCTTTCACCTGGTGATGCTCCATGCACAGAAACCCTTCTGTTGGGTGTCAGCCGAGATCAACTGTTGTCATGGATACATTCAGGCTCCCTTATCATGTAATTTCATTGCAAATCATTCCTCTATCAATTATAGCAAAACAAATAACAAATAGCATCAATTGCATTTTCTTTTTGCACATGTTCGCTTTTAAATGTTTAATACATTTAGATGGAAACCCAGTTATTGATAATATCAGACATTTTAAAATGCAACGCATAAATAATTATAGATTAAACTAGTGGTTTGAACCTCTGAGATCATAGTGTAGTCGACTCACATTTCATATGTCTATGATTGTTAACAACTACAACAAATAAATATTTTTATCTCTAAATTTCTCACATGGTTTGATTTCAATAAATGTTCAAATTGTCTAATATTTCACAAAAAATCAAAGCTTATAGAAAAAATCAGATTAGTCAAAACAGATTAGTAAATCAGAACTTAGTTTCTATTTCTTTTCCATTATTCACATTTACTTTATCTACATCCACTCATAATACTTATCTGCTTTTACTGTAGTAGGATTTTGTGCAGGATTTTTAATTGATTAATGACTTTGTAGTGGAGTATTTTTTATATTTCTGTATTGATCTTGTGATTTTAGGATCAGAATACTTGGTAGCAGTTGTAAAACTGCTACAAGAATTGATTAAAAATTGATTGACATGTTTATCTCATTTGACAACAGGAGGATGATTCTGATTGTGGAGGCGGGACCTCGCTGAGCCTGTGTCTTTGGCCAATGATTGGCCTCCAACTGCTGCTGCTGTGGATCCTCACATTTTTACAACAGTCATGACCCCTACACACACACACACACACACACACACACTCATAGTCATCACATTTCACAACAGTCCAGAAGACGCTGCGGTTATGCCATTCAGGATGTATGCAGAATATTTGCAGACAACAAAATCAGCAATTTCATTTTTACAATGCCAAAGGGTGCTCGTTCACTTCCTCCTTGTCATGTTAAAAAATAGAGACACATCTGAATGTGCTCAGCTGCACTCATGTCCATGATATCCTCCTTGATACTCTCCTATGGTGCAAGAGTAAGAGCTAACCAAACCCTTTAATTCTGCCTCTTTTGTTTTGCAGATTCATTTAGCAGAAGTTGAAGAGTTTGCCACTATGCCAACTGAATATCAAAACCTGTATGTTCACTGACAGCATTGATTTGTGTAGTTGTCAATATTGTTTGTTGCTTATTATATTTATTGCGTATGAATCATTATGCTGTAACGATTGTTTATTTCAGCAACTAGTGTAACTATGGATAATATCCCTCTTTTCTTTGAGTGTTTCAATGTACTGTACCTTTTTTTGTACTCAATCACAATTCGTGAATAACTAGGTGTTGTATTGTAGCAGCATGTGCTGAGTACAGAGCTAAAGACAACAGTGTTCTGACACCAAAGCTCCACACAGACACACAAACACGACCACAGGGAATCTGCTGGATGCTTTATTTCAACACTCAAATGTAGGTAAAGAGACAAATCTAGACCAACAGTTTTATTTGAAACTGAAAGTTCAAGTTTTGATCTTGAACTTTGAAAAATACAAACATATATTCAAGCCAAACATAAATGTATAAAATGCTTCTTCGGGTTAAATATCATTTGAATTCAGTTTCTGGAAATTTTTCACTTTCATATTTTTTGATATTTGGGAATTCATGATTTTCAGACTCCAGACTATTGGCCTTGATCTGGCTCCACATGCTGAGCTAAATGAACATCAGTATTCCAGTTACAGTTTTAAGTTAGAATGGATTACTAAGATTCCTCACTGAGGGTTAAGTAAGGTCAGATATTAGAATTTGAAATATGTCTGTAAGTAGTCTGACAGTTTGATTTGATGCATCAAATTACCAGTGCCTCATGGTAGCTCAGACAGTCTCCCAGTGCTCCTTCAGTAAAGAAAAGCATTAGTTGTGCAGAGCTGCAGGGACAACACTTTTTTGCCAACCTGGAAGTTAACGTTGCCCCGGTTCCCTCAACAGAGGCAGTTAAGGGACATTTCCATTGGATTCTGGATTATTGCAGAAAATAAGATCTGTGGAAAAAGAAATGTATGATATGTGCTTGATTTCTTAATGACAGAACCATGTTTGTGATTTTTAGGCTACAAACAAACTACATCATGGTTACATGACTCTCCACTTAGTATCTTTAATCAGATTTGGTGCTTCAGACTTTTAAAACCTCTGTAGTCTCAGCCACTTGTTAGCCACCCACTGTCTTTAAAGCTTTAAAGTGAGGACCAACATATTTTACTGCCATAGAACAGTATAAATGGTCAAAACCCTTAAGGTTGTTTTCACACAGACCTTATTTCAGGTATTTAACTAACAACACACTCAGTACATTTACATGCACAGTGAAGTTGAGCTGTGGTTAAAGCTCCATTAGTCCTTCAACTCAGTCTACTGTTATTGTCCCAGTCTACATGTATGGGAGGGAAATTGATTCACTATATAGTCACGTCTCCTCCTCTATGATAGGTGTCGATATTCACTCTTTAGCTTGTTGGTGTTGGACATCTTTTGACAACTCAAGTCAAAAGTACAGTAAACAAGCAAGTTAGCAAAGTTAAACTGATGGACAATCTATTTTCTGTTCACTCTACTGACCAAGTTACCAGCTTCTTCTGGTTTGTGAAACTAGCTCAGATCAGCTTGTCTAGCTCTGGTCTGAGCAGCTGCAGTCATTATCTGTGTGTGTGTGTGTGTGTGTGTGTGTGTGTGTGTGTGTGTGTGTGTGTGTGTGTGTGTGTAAACATACTGAGTGACTTGGAGACGAGTGAACAGAAAGTGCTAGCATGCACATCAGTTCCAGGTTATACACTCGTTCCTGCAGCTCTGTTCTCACCAGACTTCAATGCTGATGCCCTGTGCACTAACATGTTGTAGAAATGGGCCTGATCTGCTGCAGTTATTGTCATTTATGGACTAAAGAACAGTATAAACAATCAGTGATGCTGGTCATGGGAGAAGAACATCATGTTATCCTCTGTGGTCAAAACAAACCAAAACCAGACTTGAATTTGTGTTCCAACACCTTTCTTTCTTAGTCCTGTTTCTGTTCCCTTCATGGATCACCAGACTCAGGAGTCAAGATGACTTATGAATGAGATCAGCATATCGAAATGACTGTTTCTTTTTGTTTTCTTTGTTGTTCTCCCCTCCTCCTTATGCTTGTTTCCTCTTTGTGTTGCTCTGTAAGTGCAGTGAAGCAGGCGCTGAGGCTCGGTGTGGACAAACACTGCAGCGTCCTGGGATGCGCTTGTTCTGTGTTTGAGTGCTGTCTTATGCCTCTACAGTCAACACCTCGCTCTTGTGGTGACCTGCTGGTGTTGAGTGTTCAGGTTATGCCTGTCTATCAAAGTTGCGTGTTGACTTGTGTTTTACCCTGGAGGGGAGGGGGAGGGGGGTCCATGTGTATGTGCAGGCATGTGCGTGTTCCCCCAATATCTGATTGTGCTTTAATACTGTACATGAATTAATCTTTTGTGGACTAGCCTGAATACATTTTGTATACATTTGTACACTAATACTATTTACTGTATAAAAGAGAAAAGTGATAGAAAATAAAAAAAAAATGTTTATAATATGTTGTTGACTATTGTGCAAATATGATATATTCACAATAAAAGTGTTGTATTGTTATGACCTGAGCTGCTCTTTTTATTCTTTCACATCTGGACAGTTGCTTTGACTCCACAGGGACAGACTGAAATATATCATCCTTGCGGGAAGAAACGCTGGAAAAGGGAAGAACATCTGCATCTCTGCTGGATTCTGTTTGTGACTAACACCTTGTAAAAAGGAGACAGTGAGTGAGGGGGATTTCTGCCTCATCAAATAGTTGCAATCAGAGAGCTTCTTCACTGCCTGGTGAAAGTAAATCTGAAAGATTTTGGATTAAAGAGTAACTGAACCGGCGGAAGAGTGGTGTGAAGTCACAGTGAACTGTCAGCTGACCACTGGATGTCCACAAAAACAAGAAGTTTTAACTATTAAATAACGGTCAGGTTCACTAAAGATGTCTTTGTGTGTGTGTCAGTGGTTTGTTTTTTTACCCAAGTCTATACACAAAATATGATAATCAATGGATTTGTCTTCACAGTTCAAAACCTCACGTGAACATAAGTTCAAGATTCTGGAGAAAATCTGTTGATATTTGAACACAAACACACCAGGGATCTATGACAAATGCACCAGCTTCCTAATTAAGATAAAACAGTTCAGAACTTTACTGAAAAGTGATTGTGGCAGTCTCGCTGCCCCCGTGGGTTCCCCGGCACCGAACAGACGCACAACAAGTCCAGTCTTTTGTGTTGAACGGGTTTTCCCGTGCTTTATTTGCACACTCACGAACACGAACACAAACACACACGTACACATACACCCGATGCCCATATGCAGCCGCCGGCTCCGCTCCGTAACTTCCTCCTCGCGGGTCCAGCCTGCTACTGTTCTTAAAGAGATGGTGAGAGTAATTAGCGCACCTGTACACACTGCTCAATTACTCTCACCTGGCGCCGCTCCCCTGAGCCCTCTCCACACCTCTCTCCTGCAGCCGATGCGCCACGCCCCCTCCACATACCTCCACCGCCCGACTTAGGCCGGGGAGCCGTCCGGCCTAACCTACTCTCCCCCCCGCCTCCCCATGGGAGCGGGAAAGGAAGTCGGCCACGGCCATCTGCGCCCCCGGCCTATGGATCACTGTGAATTTAAAAGGCTGTAAAGCTAGATACCACCGAGTGATCCGGGCGTTGGCATCCTTCATGCGGTGGAGCCATTGAAGGGGAGCGTGGTCCGAGCAGAGGGTGAATGGGCGCCCCAGCAGGTAGTACCGCAGAGCATCGACCGCCCACCGGATGGCCAGGCACTCCCTCTCCACCGTGCTGTACCTGGCCTCCCTCTCCGACAACTTGCGGCTGATGTAAAGCACTGGGCGGTCGACACCCCGCACCCGCTGGGACAGAACGGCCCCCAGCCCCCCGCCCGACGCATCAGTCTGCAAGACAAAAGGGAGAGAGAAGTTAGGTGTGTGGAGAAGAGGCTCCCCACAGAGGGCCTGCTTTACCCTCTCAAACGACACCTGGCACTGCTCCGTCCACTGGACCGGATCTGAAGCACCCTTTCGGGTGAGGTCGGTTAAAGGGCTGGTCAGCTCCGCGAAGTTGGGGATAAATCGCCGGTAATAGCCGGCCAGCCCCAAAAACCGCCGCACCTCTTTTTTGGTCTTGGGCCTTGGGCAGGCTGCAATCGCTGCTGTCTTGTCAACCTGTGGACGCACCTGCCCGCCGCCCAAGTGGTACCCCAGATACCGTACCTCCCTCCGTCCAACTTCACACTTCTTTGGGTTGGCCGTAAGCCCCGCCTGCCTCAGTGACTCGAGCACCGCAGCCACCTGCCGCACATGCTCCGCCCAGGTGTTACTGTGGATGATGACATCATCCAGGTAGGCGGCAGCATATGCGGCATGGGGGCGCAGCACCCGGTCCATGAGGCGTTGAAAAGTGGCTGGGGCCCCAAACAACCCAAACGGAAGTGTGACAAATTGGTACAAACCGTACGGAGTAGAGAAGGCCGTTTTCTCCTTGGACTCTGGAGACAAGGGAATCTGCCAGTAGCCCTTGGTCAAATCCAGCGTCGTGAAAAAGCGAGCAGGGCCCAGGCGATCCAGGAGTTCGTCGACCCGGGGCATTGGATAGGCGTCAAACTGTGAAACATCATTCACCTTGCGATAGTCCACACAGAACCGGATAGACCCATCTTTCTTGGTTACAAGAACGATGGGGCTACACCAGGCACTGTTGGACTCTTCTATTACACCCATCTCCAACATAGCTTTCAATTCAGCCTGAACCACTTTTCTCTTGTGTTCAGGTAGCCGATAGGGCCGCGAACGCACCGTCACCCCTGGGTGAGTCTCGATACGGTGTTGAATAAGGCTTGTGCGTCCTGGCAGGGGGGAAAACACATCAGCGTAACGCTGCTGCAACCTGGCAATGTCTGCTCCCTGGGACGGTGAGAGATGGTCTTCACAACGGAGCGGGGCAGGATTGGTCGATTTTGGTACCTCGGGCCCCAACTCATCTCTCTCTCTAATTGTCGTCACCAGGGAAACAGGCTCCGCCTCTCTCCACGCTTTAAGGAGGTTGAGGTGATAAATCTGTGTTGCCCCTCCCCTGTCAGATCGCACAAGCTCGTAATCAACGTCACCCACTCGCCGTGTGACCACAAAGGGTCCTTGCCACTTGGCGAGTAATTTGGAGTTGGAAGATGGGAGCAATACAAGCACTTTATCTCCCGGTGAAAATTGTCTCAGCCTCGATCCTCTGTTGTACAGCCGCTGCTGACGTTCCTGGGCCCGGAGCAAATTCTCACGTGATAACTGCCCTAGTGTGTGGAGTTTTGCTCTCAGGTCCAGGACGTATTGAACTTCATTCTTACTTGGGCTCGGACCGTCCTCCCAGCTTTCTTTAACCAGGTCCAGAACCCCCCGTGGTTTCCTGCCGAACAGCAGCTCAAAGGGAGAAAATCCCGTTGAGGCCTGGGGTACCTCGCGCACTGCAAACAACAGAGGATGTAGCCATTTATCCCAATTATGATTATCATCGTGCACAAACTTACGGATCATGGACTTCAAGGTCTTATTCAGGCGCTCCACGAGGCCGTCCGTCTGAGGGTGGTAGATGCTGGTTCGAATAGCCTTGATGCCCAATAACCCGTACAGTTCTCTCAGTGTTCGTGACATAAACTGGGTGCCCTGGTCAGTCAGGATCTCTTTCGGGATCCCGACTCGGGAGATAACTTGAAACAGCGCTTGCGCCACACTCTTTGCAGAGATGGTGCGCAGCGGCACTGCCTCGGGATATCGCGTTGCGTAATCCACCAGGACTAACACAAAGCGATATCCCCGTGCACTCCGGTGAAATGGCCCGATGAGGTCCATCCCAACGCGTTCAAATGGGACCTCCATCAGTGGTAGCGGGCGCAATGGCGCTCTCGGGACGGCCGGTGGGTTTACTAACTGGCATTCGGGGCAAGACGCGCACCAGCGGCGCACGTCTGCCCGAATGCCTGGCCAATAGAATCGGGCCATTATCCGGTTCAGTGTTTTATCATACCCCAGGTGTCCAGCCATCGGGTTGTAATGAGCCGCCTGGAAAACTATTTCCCGACGGCTTTTCGGGACCAACAACTGGGTTACTATATCGCCTGTCTGAGTGTCACGACTCACTCTGTATAATCTGTCCCTGCGCAAAGAAAAATGTGGATATGATAGCGCTGCGTCAGGGCGCACCATGTGACCATCAATTCGTATCACTTGGTCAAAGGCAAAGCGCAGAGTATCGTCACGAGACTGCTCGAGTGGAAAATCTTCCATGGAGTCAAACACGGGAACCTGCGGAGCCTCCGGTGGAGGCACCGCCGGCTCCCCCTCCCCGTCTGCAGCGTCGGACAACCTCGCGTCGCCGCTAAGCACAGCGCACATATCCCCTGTCCCTGTCGGTCGCGAGCGCACCCCCACACATTGCCCCACTAGTTTATCAAACCCCGGCCAATCTGTGCCCAAGATCAGAGGATGCGCCAGGCGGGAACTAACCGCAGCCTTCACACTATGTTTTTTTCCCTTATAGCGAATTTCCACCGGCACCACAGGATATCTGTGAATATCCCCATGCACACACCTGATATCCACCCATCCCGCCTCTAACAGTGCCCCGGGTCGAATCAGGTTCTGGTGGACTATAGACTGCATGCAGCCGGAGTCCACCATTGCCTGATGTGTACCCCCCTGAATCCTTACCGGAACGCTGTACGTCTCTCCCGGACCGGGGGAGGGTGCCGGGGGGCCGACAACCCGGATCACCTGCCCAACCTCCATTAGCGGACACTCGTGGCGGAAATGTCCGGGCTGCCCGCACCTCCAGCACTCCTGCCCTGCCGCTTGAGGGACCCTCTGTGGGCTAGGAGCAGCGCCCGTAGCAGCTGGACCCTGTGGTGGAAGAACAGAGGGGACGTTAGTGCGAGGGACAGGGGTGGGGCGGGTGGATGTTTCGGGAGGGGGACCGGGTACTGCCGCGGGTCTCCTGCGCGGTGCCGGCCTGGGACGGCCGGCGGACACTGGTCGCGCCTCTGCTGTCTGGCCCCGGGAGAGGACGGCCAGGTGGTCCTCCGCGAGAGCGACGGCCGTCGCCAGGTCGGCGGGGCGGTGGCAGCGCACCCATTCCAGGGTTCCCGCCGGCAGCCCCTCCACGAACTGCTCCAGGATCATCTGGTCCATTATCCGTCCCTCGCCTGCGGTCTCCCCCGGCTGCAGCCATCTGTGGGCCGCGTCCCCCAGCTGCTGGGCGTGGACGAAGGGGCGGTCGGTGGGCCCCAGCCTGGCCCCTCGGAACCTCCGCCGGTGGTCCTCCGCCGAATACCCTAGCCGGTCGAGGACAGCCCTTTTCACTGCCCGGTATTGTCCCCGAGAGGAGGCAGGCAGGCCGAGCGCCGCTGTCTGCGCGTCCCCCGCCAGCAGCGGCAGCAGGCGCACGGCCCACTCTGCCTCCGGCCACCCGCACGCCGCTGCCGTCACCTCGAATGTCTCCAGGAAGGATTGGGCGTCGTCCCCCACGGTCATCCGCTGCATCGTCACGCCGGAGAGCGGGGGACTCGGTGATGCTGTCCCCGACCGAGCTAGCATAGCCTGCAGCAGCTGCGTCTGCCCCTCGATCTGCCGCTGCAGCGCCGAGAGTTGCTGTCTGCTGGCCGCTGCCTGGTCCCGGCTCATCGCGGCGACCTCCGCTAGGATCTGGGCCAGCGCTGTAACTGGCTGCACCTGCTGTGGATCAGCCATGTTCACTGTGCCGGGTTCAGTTGGGCGCCAAATGTGGCAGTCTCGCTGCCCCCGTGGGTTCCCCGGCACCGAACAGACGCACAACAAGTCCAGTCTTTTGTGTTGAACGGGTTTTCCCGTGCTTTATTTGCACACTCACGAACACGAACACAAACACACACGTACACATACACCCGATGCCCATATGCAGCCGCCGGCTCCGCTCCGTAACTTCCTCCTCGCGGGTCCAGCCTGCTACTGTTCTTAAAGAGATGGTGAGAGTAATTAGCGCACCTGTACACACTGCTCAATTACTCTCACCTGGCGCCGCTCCCCTGAGCCCTCTCCACACCTCTCTCCTGCAGCCGATGCGCCACGCCCCCTCCACAGTGATTATAAAATATCTTAGATGGAATAAAGTGCATGCAAGTCTGAATCTGCGTTTAGTTCAGACAAGTTTGTACCATAGTTATTTTAGGCTCCAGTTCATCCTGTAGTATAAACCCTGTGGCTGCAAAACCACCTGCTGCAGATTAGTCTAGTCAAGTCAATTTTATTTGTATAGCCCAAAATCACAAATCACATATTCACCTCAATGTGGTTCACAGTTTGTACAACAGCAACACCACATCCCCTGTCCTCTAGATCCTCACATGGTTCAAGGAAAAACTCCCTAAAGAAAACAGGGAAAAAAGAAAAGAAAGAACTCTTCCAGGATGGACAGGTATGCAATAAATAATGTGTGCACAGGATGGAAATAATACATTAAGGACATGAAAAGAGTTGAGTATGACATTCATTAGCTGAGTACTGTGTCGTTGATGTGTGTGTGTCAAAAGTGTGTGTAGTACCAAGACAGTAAGACAGAAGCACATCACATTATATTATCCATTCATTCAACAATCTTCTTCCGCTATTCTGGTTCGGGTCGTGGGGGCAGTAGTCCAAGTTGAGAGATCCAGACTTCCCTCTCCCCGGCCACTTCCTCCAGCTCTTCCAGGGGACTTTCCCAGGCCAGCTGAGAGACATAGTCTCTCCATCATGTCCTGGGTCTTCCATGGGGCCACCTCCTGGAGGGATGTGCCCAGAACACCTCACCAGGGAGGGTCCAGGGGGCTCCACAATAGATGCCTGAGCCACCTCATCTGACTCCCCTCGATGAAGAGGAGCAGTGGTTCTACTCTGACTCCTCCTGATGACAGAGCTTCTCACCCTATCTCTAAGGCAGAGCCCAGCCACCCTGTGAAGGAAACTCATTTTGGATGCTTTTATTCATGATTTTGTCCTTTAGGTCACTACCTAAAGCTTGTGACCATAGTTAAGCATAGGAACATAGATTGACTGGTAAATTGAGAGCTACGGCTTTTGACTCAACTCATTCTTCACCATGACGGACTGATGTAGAGCTGGCATCACTGCAGATGCTGCACTGATCCACCTGTCAGTCTCCATTGATCCTTCCCTCACTTGTGAACAAGCCACAAGATACTTTTCCTGGTTCAGCCTTAGAGTGAATCTGATTGGTCAGAGGTGGTGTGTGATACAAAAGGCTGCACTATGCAAATAAAGCAGTTATTTTGTACTATTGAAAGGAAAATAAATATTAAACCTTTAAAAACATTTATTATAATGATGGAAATATATTACAAAGTTTCTGAAAAGACACTGCTCTTTAAGGCTATATTATAAAGTTTTTGAAAGGATCTAAAGACGCAGGATTCACAGTAAGCTTCCTGCTTCCCTACAGTGCAGATGATTTTCTGCTTTGCTCATGCCTCTGCTGCATTCCATTTATATGTCTGTTTTTCTCTTTAGGAGATAGCAAGCATTGCTCCTAGATACATAATAATTATTGGGACTATTGATATTTTTTGTTGATATAGTTTTCTATTATTACTATTTGACATTTTTACAACCTCCTCATTAAGTGTAGCCTATCAGCAACACAGGCCTACACATAGTGAGTGAGTGAGTGAGTGAGTGAGTGAGTGAGTGAGTGAGTGAGTGAGTAAGTGAGTGTGAATGAGTTAAAACTCTTCTTTTGCAGCAAGAAAAACACCAAAGTGCTCTGTTATACCAATGGCATGGTATCTGATATCTCAGAGAAAATTCTGAAGATTACTGCTGAACATCCAACACTCAAATTTCTCATCATACACACAGGAGCCCTTGATGTTCTGAGGTATTGAAATAGGACATTATTGATCTGCTGAACAATGTTAAATCTTTGAATCCTAAGGTAGTCATCTGTGGACCTCTACTGATGATGCTTATTCAATGGCTCAAAAATATGTGTGCCACTCAATCAGTAAATTTTACTGACGATTTTTTTTTTTTTGTGAACGCAGACACCTTTAAGCCAGATGGATTTGCATCAACAAGTCAGGAGTAAAGCTGCTATACTCCAACATGTTTTATTTAGTGTGTCAGACACAAACAGCCCCTGCCAAGGACTGACTGGAGAGGAGCCATCCCACAGACAGGCAATGTCACCATCCTCACCCCAACATGAGGAGTTCCCCCAGCTCTGATAACTCAACATTAGGAGTCTCCCCTGACTCCAACAACCCCACCCAGCCCTTCTCTACATATTCCCCAATCCTGGATTTCATGGACCTTGTCTCTATTGGAACCCAGTTTACACCAAGTCAAAAACCCATATTTTCTTCCCTTATCCAGACCTCTTAGAACAGGGGTCACCAATCCTGGTCTAGAAGGGCTGGTGTGGGATTTTGTTCCAACCAAGCAGTATCAACCTGATTCTACTAATTAACCACTAGAATTAGTAGTGGAATCAGGTGTGTTACTGCCTGGTTGGAACAAAATCCCACACCAGCCCTTCTAGACCAGGATTGGTGACCCCTGTCTTAGATGGTCTGGAACAGGTCTGCTGTCTGTTCTCAGAGTCAGAACTAAACCTGGAGAAGCAGTGTTTGCTGCTGCCTATTACCGATAACATGTCTTCATTATTTTTCACTGCACTGTAATTTTGTTTTTAATTTTTAAATTTAAATTTTGATCTCTTTCAATCAAGTATCTTGAGCACTCTTGCCTTGCCTTGCCTCTGTAAATATCCTATTGTTGTTCCTATAAGTCGTCAGCTACTTCATCAATCACACTTATTCTTTTGTTACTTAAAGATGTATTTTTTGGCAGGTGAGAAAGTAATTCAGTTGTGTTATTATTCAATATTTATCTGAATTATAAATAAAGTTTAAATAAATAAAAAAAAGAATAAATGTGCAGCCAAACAGCATCCGTGAAACAAAGAGATTTTTTTTTTAACTTAAACTACTCATTCAATGTTTTGATGAGTTTTAATGATCAGGTCTATTTGTTTTGAGGGACTCTGAGCTCCCTGGACATCCATCAGCAGAGCTATATTGTGATGGTCCAGCTTCGGCTGGAATCTGGTTCTGCAATGAAGTGAGAGCTCTACACGGACAAATATACTCATAGCTTGCTGAAATTTTTACTCATTTCCAAACATTTCTGTTTGTTTCACTTGTTGTGGTGTAGCTATGAGACAGGATAATAGAGTATTTTAAATGGTAACTTTTCATTTATTTGTCATTGCAAAACAATTTATAATGATAAAGCATTTTCACTTCATAGCATTTCTGCTTTTGCTTATGTGAAGGTTTGATTGTGATTCGATTGTGAGTGTGTAAAACACTTTGTGTGTGTGTAGATGTTACTTTAACTTTGTCTGCATAATGCTACTTTTATAGTTATTGATTATAATTATTTGTAAGCAAAAGTATCTAGTGTCATAACTACATTAATGGTGTTTATAGCAAACAAAGTAGTAGAAAATTGGTTAAAGTGAGTAAGTTCTGTTTGAATAGTTTAACCACCTTAGACTAATGCTCCAAGGGAGTGAGCAGCCTGACACAAGATGGCGGCTGTATGTGCACGTGGCTTATTGTGTGAGTCTATGTGTCTGTCTATGTCTATGTGCAATATCTATGGTAAAAGCTTGCTGAATCCTGAACACTAAAGGAAGACAACAACTCCCATGATCCAACGCATAATTATGACATTATCAAACCCTGATTTGATTAATTGAACTTGATATTAAACAAAGTCTTAAATGTATTTTTGCTACACTTTGAGCATGTGTCCTGGTGATTTCTGGCTGTGTTTCTGATATTGTGATATAAGCAGCGTAATTACTGATCTCAGCCAGATGCTTTTCACCAGAGTTAATCTCGTACGGTTGTGTGCTTTACTTTGTGGTATTTGTGTTTATCTGAGAGTAATCTAAGAATCTATATGATCACAGTTTGGAGAGCTGAGGCTAACCAAGGTTTGTTTTCTTTGGGTCAGAATGGGAGGTCTTGTTGTGTTTGCTGTATCGTGACAGTCTAGAGGGAGGTGGTAATGGGATATCCTTGTAAACAGGGACAAGGTCGTCTTACCTTTAACATGCCTGACTTAAGAAGTAACAGACATGCAAAAACTGCTCTTCTACTTTGCCTTCATTAGATAAACAGTCAGAAAGTGACAGAAGGGTTGGAAGAGAGAAAATAGGCTATATTATATATATTTAGTCCATGTTATTTATTTGTAAAATAACTTGAAACTGTTTTATTTATTCATTTATTTTTTGCAGGTTAACATTTTTAACATTCCAGTAAATGGTTTAGATCAATGTTTCCCTTTACCTGGAGCTTTGTCACATGTTGTCCACCAGTTAAATTATTGGCTGGATTTATCAATTAATCACTTTTAATATATGTTAAAGTTTCATCTTTTTTCCAGCAGACTAACAGTCCAAAACAAAAAACATTCATTTTATCATCATGTTCATAAGGAAAAGCTACAAACCATCACATCTTTGATTTAAAAAATGTCTAAAAAGATTATTCAGTCAAACAAAAAGTTTCTGATTAATCTTCTGATGATGTAATAATTGATTATTTGTCTAACCGTACTATGTCAACAGAAATAAAGAAAAAGATTTTTCTGAATCCTGTCGTATCAGCATCCTGTGACCCCTTTTGATTAATCCTGCGTTCCCTTGTGTGGCCCTGACCCCCAGGATGGGAACCACTGGTTTAGAGCATCAATAGAATTTGTTAAAAATATGTTTGATCATTGTTCTTTTCAATCAGGATTTTGAGGCGATTGTTGAGGTGTCAGACAAAATAAAGGATTCAACTTCAGCTGCAGAGTTTGAGTGACGCCAGCTTGTTTTAAAACAACGTGTTGTCGTTCTGCTGCTGCAGAAGCTTTTTCTTTTTTATCTACTGATCCAACTAACACATTTCTGCATGAGCTGCATTCATGTTGGGCTCTCTATGGAAGAGCTGGAGCTGCTGGAGCTCTGAGTCACTGCTGAACAAGTCAGAGTCTGTGAGTGGCTTTTTGGGCTTGTTCCACTAATTGCAGGAAGTGACACATGAGATTGATGCTGCATCAACAACATGACTGGATCGGCCAGGACAAAAATGCCCTGTGATGTCCGGCTCCTCCAAAGTTCATTAACATTCATTTTGACAGTAATATGACACCATCTGCGTAGGCTTTTACCAGCTAATGCTATTTTTGTTTCAGGACTTGCTGCTTGAGTTTAGCAGCAGCTGCTGGTTCATGACTCTGTCGGACAATCAACCCGTGTCCGAATAAACTTCCCTGAATCTGGTCACTATGATGTGCAACCTTTTTTAATTGGCACCATGTGGGGTTATTTTTTGTGATTATGGGTAAAACATGTGACCACTTCCTGTAAGCAAAGACAGAGAGGTCATGTTTTTTCCATTGGGGTCATCAGGGTCACTGGTTCTGTGGTGTAAAAATGCTTCAGAGTCTTCAGACTCTGCATCTACCACACATTACCCTTCATCAGTCTTTGTCTCCTGCACGTGGATCAAACAGTGTTTGTAGATAAATCTTGTTGTTTTTCCGAACTATTATGGAACTGAAAATGGCAAAAACAGACAAGGTCAAATATGTTGATGTATCACAGAAAACGGATGCTAAATAGGCTTATAATATTTTCCTGTGATTGTTCAAAGTATTTTGTACCTGTTCTTACAAACTCCAGCCAATCAGGTGACAATGTAGGTCAGGACAATCCTTAAAATATATCTGCTAAAATAGAGAAAGAGAATGGTGTCAGATGGACAGAGAAGAACCGAAAACCCAACCTTGGCAGCAACTGTCAGGAAATGCCACAGGTTTTTATTCCAAACCCATAAACATGACCACACATTCGTCTGAGTTACTGTGATGTCTCTCTCTCTGTCTCTCTCACTCCCTCTGTGTGTGTGTGTGTATGTGTGTGCACATGTGTGCATGTGATTGGCAGGCCTAACACTGGATCTATGTCCAGGTGAAGCATCTCAGCGGGTCACATTCCTTTCCAGCACAGATTGGCCTCGATTTGTGGATTTTCTCTGTTTAGAATAAGGCTTAACATATATTATCTGGTAACATGAGGTGTTCTGTGTTTTGGGGTAAATGAATCACCAGAAGGATTCTCTTAACTTAGGGTCCTGAAGCCTGATGTGAGAAACACTGTGCTAAAAAATCAGTAAGCAGCATGTTACAATCAGTAGTGTAACATACTGTAACATGTTGTAACGTGCTGTAATGTGTTAATAATGTGCTATAACATGCTGTAACACAGGGGTCTCAAACTCGCGGCCCGCAGGCCAAATGCAGCCCGCCGGACGCTAGTTTGAGGCCCCCGCCTTGATATGAAAGTTTAATGTTAGTGCGGCCCGCGCGAGTTTGTACAGTGGCCAGGAACCCTCAATGCTGCAAATAACGGAAGTGAATTACCGGGGACTATTATCGGGGTGCACCTGTAGAGTTTATGCGAGCGAAGAAGACTACGAATACGAAGAAGAGAAGGTATTGCAGAAGTAATTAAGGGGCAAATAATTGTTTCTCCAGTAGGTGCCACTATATGACCATTATGGAGGGCAGGGATGATTGATGAAGAAGACTGGAGGTTTCATGCATGTGCGGGTTGTTGTTCTTCTTCTTCTCCCCGTGACTGAGAGGGATGTATCGTTTTTCTAATCCAGATAAAAAGTGGAAACTCTGCATCTGTGTTTTGTGGTCATTTTATTGGCAAGTTACCACATATTTTTGGAAGAATACGAAGAAGAAACAATTATTTGCCCCCCCAATTACTTCTGCTTTACAACACCTCCTCTTCTTCATATTCACAGTGCACAGCCAATAATAGTCCCTGGTAATTCACGCGGCACTTAGCACTACCTCCGTGCTAAACAGTTAGGTCTCATTCAAAGGCCGACAGCTTCTGAGCACCCGGACTATACCGGCAACGTGACCGTGCCCACAGTGCCCAGCACCAGCCTGAATACATGTAAAAACCATGGACGTACTCAACCTGCCACTGTAGCAGCACCGGGGAAGGCAGCAGTGCCTGCAAACAACCTGCTTCCTTCGCCAGTGCTGCTGAATACACATTTAAACAAATAAACAACACGTTGGTGTGGCTGTTACCAGAGCCGGGTGCTCCGAAGCACCAGACCCAACGTTACACACTAACAAGAACGGGGAAAATGAGTAATGCTAACACAGAGCTAACACTATTACATACACACACAAGCGAAGTTTTATGTGTATGTGTCCGTGTTAGCATTAGCTCCATGCTAGCCACTAGTCAAACTTTTCAAACAAATTAATTTAATTTAATATTAAACAGCCACCACAAACACTTTGTGTTTCCATGGTTTCTGACTTTCAACCAATCAACTGTGCCATGCTGACGTCATATGCTCGTCAACATGCTGCAACGTGTAAGGCGTTATAACATGCTGTAACACGCTGTAACATGCTGTATCATGTTGTAACATGTTATAACGTGTTATATCATGTTGTAACATGCTGTAACATGTTGCAACATGCTGTAACATATTGTAACGTGCTGTAATGTGCTGTAACATGCTGTAATCTGCTGTAATGTGCTGTAACATGCTGTAACATGCTGTAACATGCTGTAACATTTTTCAACATGCTGTACATACTGTAACATGCTGTAATCTGCTGTAACATGCTGTAATCTGCTGTAACGTGCTGTAACATGCTGTAACATACTGTAACATGCTGTATCATGTTGTAACGTGTTGTAATATCTTGTAATGTGCTGTAGCACATTGTAACATTCTGTAACATACTGCAACATGTAGTAACATGCTGTAACATTCTGTAACATGTTGTAATGTGCTGTAACATGCTGTAACATGCTGTAACGTGTTGCAACATGCTGAAACATGCTGTAACTTGTTGTAACATGTAACATGCTGTAACATGCTGTAAGGTGTTATGCTGTAACATGCTGTATCATGTTGTAACATGTTATAACGTGTTATATCATGTTGTAACATGTTATAATGTGTTGTAACATGCTGTCTCAAGAGCATGGAGGAGATTCCAGGAGACAGGCAGTTAGTCTAGGAGAGCTGGACGGGGCTGTAGAAGGTCCTTAACCTAACACCATGACCGGTATCTGCTCCTTTGTGCAAGGAGGAACAGGATGAGCACTGCCAGAGCCCTACAAAATGACCTTCAGCAGGCCACTGGTGTGAATGACTCTGACCAAACAGTCAGAAACAGGCTTCATGAGGGTGGCCTGAGGGCCTGACATCCTCTAGTGTGCCCTGTGCTCACTGCCCGGCACCGTGGAGCTTGATTGGCATTTACCACAGAACACCAGAATTGGCAGGTCCACCACTGGCACCCTGTGCTTTTCACAGATAAGAGCAGTTTCACCCTGGGCACATGTGAGAGACATGAAAGGGTCTGGAGAAGCTGTGGAGATCATTATACTATCTGTAACATTGTTCAGCATGACTGGTTTGGTGATGGGTCAGTGATGGTCTGGGGAGGCATATCCATGGAGGGATGCACAGACCTCTACAGGCTAGACACCAGCACCCTGACTGCTGTTAGGTATTAGAATGAATCCTTGGACCCATTGTCAGAACCTATGCTGGTGCAGTGGGTCCTGGGTTCCTCCTGGTGCAGGACAATGCCCGGCCTCATGTGGAGAGAGTATGCAGTAGTTCCTGGAGGATGAAGGCTTTGATACCATTGACTGTCCCCCATGCACGCCTGACCTAAATCCAATAGCACACCTCTGGGACATTATGTTTCCATCCATCCAACGCTGCCAGGTTGCACCTCAGACTGTCCAGGAGCTCAGTGATGCCCTGGTCCAGATCTGGGAGGAGATACCCCAGGATGCCATTCGTTGTGTCATTAGGAGCATGCCCTGATGTTGTCAGGCATGCATACACACATGTGGGGGCCATACAAACTACTGAATGCCATTTTGAGTTGCTGTAATAAAATTTCAGCAAAATGGACAGGCCTGCTGCATCATTTTTTCACTGTAATTTTCAGGGTGTCTTAGATTTCAGCCCCCTGTAAGTTGATAATTTTCAATTCCATCAAACAACGTGGCATCCTTTCATTTCTAACATATTACCCAGTCCATATCAGTATAAATAACCAGCATTATTTTCCCCATTGAGATCTGATGTGTTTTCAAAGTATTCCTTTAATTTTTTGAACAGTGTAGTATCAGCATGAAACTCACTCTTCTCAACTTTGACTTATAGTTGGTGATATAACAGTCGTATTACTGCTGCTACATGTTTAGAGTGCCATCAGGAGAGTAGATAGGAATGTTGTCCAGATAACAAAATTGTCTAGGAAGTCCCTTAACATACATTTATAATGTCTTGGAAGACTGCAGGGGCATTAGTGAGCCTGAATGGCATGACCAAATACTCATAATGTCTATTAGAGGTAATTGAACCCTGTTTTTCATTCATCCCCCTCCCTAATTCTGAGATGACATGTATTGCAGAGATCTCATTTAGTGAAGATCTTTGCCTGCTGGAGTTGATCAAACACTGATGACATGAGGGGCAGTGGATGTCTGTTCTTAATTGTGATGTCATTGAGGGGGCTGTAGTCTATGTAAGACCTAAGGGACCCATCCTTCTTGGCCATGAAGAAGAAATTGGCTCTGGCTGTTGATGAAGAGGTGAGGATGAGTCCCACCTTCGGTATGACTTATATTGTACTGTGTATTCAGCCATAGTTGCCTTCTTTGGCCTGGAGAGTAACTATAGACAGCCATTACAGTGCATTCACACAGATCACAACACTCACCAAAAACAATACAAGTTTACATTCAAAATCAATGTAAATAACATGATGATACACAACGACACTGCACGCAACAATGCTACAATGACGTGATGGCACGATGCCGCCTCATTGTGTTGTCACTTAAAGTTGAAAATTACTTACTTTTGCAGCACCATTGCGCAACAGTATTGATGAGGTGTAATAGTTATGCCAGTGTAATAATAAGGAACTCATTTCCAGGAACTGGAAATGACAATAAAATCATTGTGGCTGTGTGCAGATTTCCGGATTTATTTTCTTTACCTCCCACTATTTTCTCATCAACTATGGCTGAGGTAGGCAGATATGGATCAGAAACCCCAACACTGCCATGTCTGCGTACACAATATCCTCGGAAGACGAACACAGCTGGGTGAATATTATCACCTTCTCTATGACCTGCATCAGGATGAAGGGTCATTTCCAGCTGTACTTCAGGTTGAGCTGCTCTGCCTCACTGACTTTTTTGTTACGTCCCAGTAAAAGTATGATGAAGTGTCATACAGCTACAGGAATATTTAATAGAAAGTAGAATGAAAGGAGTAGGAAGGGATTTTGTTTGTGAGCACACATTGTGGTGTGTGTGTGCACACAAGTGTAGGAGCTATGTGGCATTTCCTCATACTTTAGCTGCAGCTACCTTCTCGCTGACTTTCTTCCACATTTGATCCTTTTTGTTGCAGTCCCTGTAAAAGCATGACGAAGTGCTGTGTAAAAACCCACAGGCACACATCCGTGTGCTCTCACAAACAAAATCCCTTCCTACTCCTTTCATTCTACTTTCTGTTAAATATTCCCATAGCTGTACGACACGGCAAGGCGGAATACCACTGAAGTACCATAGGAAACTACTGTCATCCAGACTCAACTCATGGAGAAGGTGATGATATTCATGTCCACAACAAGTAAGCTGCAGCTACTTCAGCCATGGTTGACATGAGAATAGTGGGAGGTGATGTCATTGCACAATGAAGTGATGGTGTGAAGCACTCAAAGTGTGTGCAGTTCCAAAGTTTCGGTGGTGTGAGTGTCCTGTACCACTGAGCACTCTGGTTTCAACAGGCATGGACAAAGGCTCTGAATCGAGTCTCAGTTTAGCTACTAAGCCCCAGTCCATCAGGCTCTCATCAGCCCCTGAGTCTGAATGCCCTATGGTCATGGTAACTCCCTGCAGTAAAAGTGTTCTGCTGAGTTGCATTGGTTCTATATCCCCTGCCCTGGGGACAAGGGAAGGACAATGGTTGGCTTCCCTGATGCTGATAGAGTTGGTGGATACAGATATCCTGATGCAGGTCCAAGGGCACCAATAGCTCCAGTTTGGGTGCAGACAGTCCCTTCAGGAACATGTTATAATGCTGTGGTGTTCCAACCACTCTCTGCCACCAAAGTGTGGAAGCAGATGGCCTGCTCAAAAACCAACATGTTACAGCATGTTACAACACGCTGCTCCTTCAGACCTCATAGAAAATATCTGCATGTGTGTTTGTGTTGTGTGTGATCAAGCTTCATGTTAGGTGTGTGTGTGTGTGTGTGTGTGTGTGTGTGTGTGTGTGTGTGTCTGTTAAATCACTCAGTTGAGCTCTGAAGATCCGGCTGCAGGCCACATGCCTGCTCCACCATGTTCACATTCAACACCTTAATTACACGTATGAATCCTGACACAGACACATGTGGGATGAAATGTACCTACTGCCACAGAGCAGCCATTTTCCCTTCTGTTCTTTAATTCCTCCAACCACTCGGCCTCCCCTGTGGGTCTTCAGTTGTGCGTGACTCATGTGGGGGTAAATGAGCAGTAAGCAGCAGACAAGACCAGCTGACTGTTAGCAGATGTGTAAGAAATGAGGAAACACAGGTTCAGGCCTATTTTAAGACCTATTCTCCCCTTTCCCCTTGTCTTCGGGTTCCATGCCATTTCCTCTCTGAGCTGCATGTAGTTGTGAACATGCAGCAGCTTTTTGGTCATAGGTGCTTCATATGCAGCCAGATTGCAAGTTTGGAATTTTATATCAATGCAAATTTTATTCCGTGAGCAAAAGGCAGGATTTTTTCAACCAACTCAATACAGAAAATATGTTTAATAACTTTGTAGCTTTAAAGATAAGATATTGATGAGTATGACAACTTATCCAAAGTCATGTTGCTCTGGTCAGAGAAATGTAGCTTAGACAAAGACATAATTCCAACACATTTAATGCATCATATTAAATGTCATAAACATGGAACTATAACAAAAAGCTTCCAGGACATCTGCTCACATTATGAAGTCTTGGAAAATAAAGGATAGGATTTAGTCTGTGCAGCTTCTCACCAACATGACGTAGTGACCCTGACTGATTGAGTCACAAAGCTTGAGGCACCAGTTGATCTTATAGTCGAGTGTAGCGCTCCAAATACCAACCATTCTCTAAGTCAAATAATCTATAGATTTTTGAATCAATTAATTAATTAGTTGTTTGGTTCATTAAATGGTGTAAATGTTTCCCAAAGCAGAAGATTCATCCTAAAATATTCTTTTTTGTCCAAAACAGCAGTCCAAACCCAAAAGATCATCAGTTTACTATAATAAAAGACTAAAGAAACCAGGAAATTAATTAGTAATAATTAGTGATTAATGTAATAGTTGGCAACAAATAGATTAATGGACTAATCTTTGCAGCTTTAGTGAAGTTTTTTTCCAAAGTCACGTTGCTCTGGTTGGAGAAATATATTTTACATGAAGACATAATTCCTTAATGCTTCACATAAAAATGTCATAAATATGGAACTTTAACAAGAAGCTTCCAGGACATCTGCTACATTATATTGTCTTGGAAAACATTCAAAATCAGGAAGTGTTTTATTTTGTCATTTAATTGTAGCTTTAATAGAACATTTTGAACATTCAGGACTGAAAACACAGGCATTCAATTATTCCAGCTAGAATAAAAAAAATGAAATGAGGGACAATAGCTTTATTCTTAGAGCCAATGTATCCACAGATACAGATTTATAAAAAAGTTGCCCATTGTTCTTAGTTTATTTGAATAAAATGCTAAATAATATATATATATATATATATATATATATATATATATATATATATATATATATATATATATATATATATATATATATATACCTAACCTAAACCTAAACCTATAAACCTAAATGTGAAGGTCAATCAACAATTCCATGGTGACCATAGAGGTTTATTATACACCTTTTTTTGCTCACTGAGATTTACGAATGAATTTCAAGGTATTAGTGTAATATACTCGCCTTCAAAAAGGTCCCTCACTTATAAACAGTTTCTTCTGGAAGCAAAACAGTAGTAAATAGTTCTTCCTTTAAATTTGCTGTAGGATAAACATGAAAACATGTGTGTGACTGTCAGCCAGTGGCATGTAGCGTCAAAGAGCTGCCACCACAATGAGAGCATGTGAGATGTTGATGTGTTTGTGCAGCACAGAGCATGTGTTCCACGCTGAAGGATGTGTCATTTAAACAGTTATGGTCTGTGTGCATATACAAACTCACCAGGCCATTTAGGCCATGAATTGTTCCAAAGTTCTGCCTCAAAACGTTCACATCAACTCCCATAAACACACCAGGGACAGACAAAGGGCTGCAGCCTAAAGTCTGAGAGTCAGGCAGTTCAGGGACGAAATTCTCAGCAGAATCTCCTGCATGTTTGCAACTTCAATTACAAAAGTGACTGCAGAAAAAAAAGGATATTTCATCAAAAGTTAAATCTCTTTGCGAAAAAAAGGTCATGTTTAATGACTCATCCAGCAGAGACTCTGAAACTTGACTCTACTGTCTGTGATCGATGCGCTAAACTTGTAATGGCCAACAACATCAAAAACAGCAGTTTGCTCTTGGAGAGAAAAAAATCAATAATGTATTAAGTGGTTGATATGTTTTTTATCATCTGATTCTATTTCAAAAACTCAAATCTGACCAATCAAACACAAGCATGAGTGGAGTATCACACCACAGAGTGAGTGTGTGACAGTGTGTATGAGTGTGAGTGTGTTACCGTAACTGTCAGCAGATCTCAATTACGAGCAGTGACTACAATCACAACAGGAAGTGTGTTTGTTTTAAGGAGGATCTCTTGACACATGTATCTGTGTTTACAGTGTCTAGGCTGACCACTGTCATCACTAAAGCCCAACACACACACACACACACACACACACACACACACACACACACACACACACACACACACACACACACACACACACACACACATACACTTCCTCCACTTCCTTAATTTGAGTCTCTTTGCACTGTCCTTATCTCTGTCCGTCTCCTTCAGTGTGTGTGTCTTTATTTCTGTTCTCCACATCGCTTCCTCCTTGTCTTGTTGTCATTTTCCATCCCAGCTCTGTCTGTGGTACATAAGGTCACACAGCTGAGGCGCCGGAACAAGTCGAGGTCACAAACTAACATACATGCACATACGTGCCTGGAGAAATAAACAGTATACAACACAATGCACACAGATTCAAAACAGATCTGCAGGAAGTCTATTAATACTGCACACACACACACACACACACACACACACACACACACACACTGCTCTGACCTCCCTTCTACATACTCCATATTATCATCAACGCCATCTTGCTTCGTTATCAGCTGTATGAAGATATACGTTTCTGTCAGTAAGCAGCCGCAGATGTGAGAGTCAGAGTCTTGACTGGTGACAGCACCGGTCCATGTCTGTGTGTGTGTATGTGTGTGTGTGTGTGTAAGCAGTGGGCTACTGGGTCACTCTAATTTCCATCTTCTTGCAGGAGCTGTGGCTCTGAGACGCAGCGGAGACGCCCACAGGATTCCTGCAGGGAGAGTCAGTAATGAGATTGTGGTGATGAGGGTTTTGTGCTGTAAAGCGGTGGAGGTTCCTCAGTCATCTGCTGCTGGTTAACTGCTGCTGTGTGTGACTGGACACACGGGTGAGGAGAACAAGAAGAAGAAGAGAGCGATGTTTTACACATGAAACCGTGGTTTATGTTAAATGTGTAACTCGCATGAAGAACGCGAGTAGAGGAGAAAGTGTGTGAGTCAGGCTGATGATGTATTATGATGAGTGACTCGCTGCTATCAGGAAGCTGCAGCATTACTCATGAACATGGAGTCATTTCCTACACATCCATACCTCTGCTCCACAGTGAATTTAAATCCCTATGATGCACAATAGGGAATCACATTGTCAAGAATGTGATTTTTATTTACTGAGCATCTCCTCTGAGCTGCTGGAAGACAATTAGAGAAAACACTAGAAAACATGAAATTGTGTTTTCTGAGTCATTTTTAAGAAGAAAATCTTCAAATTCTCTGATTCTGTCATTAGTAGCAGCCCTAATTACCATCTGAAAGGATGCTGTTTTTGGTAAAATTAACCCATAGTGAATCATATTGAATCATAGCGCTGCCATATTGCCTGCTTCCAGGCGTGTCGGACAACCTGCGGAGGCTGAAATCTCCAAGAGTCTAATCTGTGTTAATCATTTTAATAGAATACAGATAATATTAAGAGAATAACTAAAATAAAATATATTAACCTCTATTGCATAGTGTTGCCATATGAGAACAACCACTTCATCTTAATTTTTCTAAAAAGCTGTGATATAAAATTTGTGTTTTTATAGCTAAGTCATAGACTGCATACATAATGGAATAATCTCTATGACGTCACTCGTTGGTTTTTGGACTTGGATTTTGATGTGTAAATGAGGGCGCTGCCGTCTTCATTTTGGCGAATCAGAGGCAGATCCAGAGGGAGGAGCTGGAGAGGAGTGGGAGGAGTAAATGGGTTCAACACGGTTCAACAGGATAAAACAGGAGCTGCCAGGCTAGCTAAGCTAAGAAGTTAAGCTAAAGAACTAAGCTACATCCATGGATGGATGCATTTAGCAGTACTCAAGGTACGTTTTTAAACTTGAAATTAAAACTTGTAATAGTGATTTATTTGTTATTCAGAGTCAAGCTTAAACATTCTTCAAAGTTTCAATGTAGAAAATAATGTTAAAATAATTTTTAACAACAACACTAACATTACTTAACATTACAGAAATGGGTTGAACGAGAGATGTTTATTTAATACTGTTTAATAAAGTCAAACTAACAATTTAATATGAAGAAATAATTGTTATTACCTTACATATTGATAATGTTAATTGTTATTGCATCGTTTTACCTACTAAATAATGACTGTTACACCAAACAAGAAGTCATGAATCTTATGTTATGGTTTTAACACTAAATCACTGTGAAAGATTATTATCTTTAATATGTGATTCCCCCAACTGCTGCACAGAAAAACCTGTTGGTTCAGTCTGACATTTACTTAGCTTTAGACACTAATATTTCACTGCCTTTAATGGTCAAACATGTATTTAAAGAGTGTTTTATCCTACTGATATGGAATAATAATATTATAAACCTAAAAAAAACAAACCAGCCTTCATATTGCAATCATTTATTTTCCTCTCTTAGACTCAGTGGGGATCATCAGTGTCAGCTGTGTCCAGCCTGGTGCTGCAGAGACTCCACATCACTGCTGGTTCAGCTGGACTGTGGTAGAACAGCCTTCACCCCTTCTTCTTTTTCCTCTTCCTCTGAAGAAGAGCAGCATTGAACATCTTCATCCACTGGGTGACGTGTGGGAGATTAGCAGCTTCAAACTGGTCCACGCCATAAAGGACGACCTGCATCAGCTGCAGCAAATGTGTTATAGGGTGGTTCAGTGTTTCTGTATTTACATTTCAATAAATTACATTAGTATGTGCACTGCTATTGTCTTAAATACTTACTGGAATTATTATATTTCACATTCAAATCTCTGTTGAAAGTAGAACATTTCTACAATACAGATACTGTAAAATACCAAGTAAACTCTTAAGGGAAAGAAGTTCCCTTTAAACTACTTAAAGTACTTTAAATGAAGTAAAATACTCTCATACATTTCAGTCTTTAAGACATTGTCAAATTTAAATATTGTATATTCTGTTTGTCCAGAACTATTTTCAACTTTGAAATAAAAAGTTTAGTGTACCTTTGTACCAGGCTGTAAACATGTTTTTTTTCTGCTGTAAAGTTTCATATTTTTACATGGGGCTCTATGAGGATTGACTCACTTTTACAACCAGCCTCAAGTGGCCATTCAAGGAACTGCAGTTAGAAGTTATGGACCATATTATTCAGTATGAAGGTGCTCTGTATAACCTATCTTTGTAAAACACATCCAGACATGTCACTATGATACATAATACGTAAAATTAGCCACATGAGTCCATTCTATTGGTTTTGACGGTTCCATAGAGCTGTCAATCATCCAAATTGACCAACAGACTCTCAAGATATCACTGTGAATGTTGCTCCTCACGTCCAGCTTTACACACACAGCCCAGCTCAACCATATGTGCCCATAAATATTATTGTACTTTTAGATAAATATTATTTAGCAAATTATATAGTATATATATATACAGTATATATATATATATATATATATATATATATATATATATATATATATATATATATATATATATATATATATATATATATATATATATATATATATATATATATATATATATATATATATATATATATATATATATATATATATATATATATATATATATAATTATTGTAATTTTTGAGAATGTGCTGAAATGTGCCAAAATCAGGTCTGTCTGGACACACCTGTACTAAAACATCTCTAAAATTGGTCTGTTTTACCTTCTAAGGCTGACCATTTTTATAAGACTTTATTTTACTGCTCCATAGATGAATTGGGCTACTAACCCATGATTTTCAGGTGATTTTCAACCTAAATAAATATTTTTATTATACCTTTTGGGGGAACTAATTTTTTTTCACTTTTTTGCTTTAGCTGGATGTACTTTAACACTGTACATTTTAATTTGATTCTGTAACTGATACAATTATCTTACAGGTGTTAGCTTTATTTTAAACCCAGGATCATTCAGAAAACCCCTGTAGTTTTAGAGATATACTGCATTAAGTCTGGGCATGTCATTTTAGAGAGGTAGGTGATAAATAGGCCTAGAGGGGAACAGGTTAAGTAATATTTTATGCAATATAGGGTTCATCCAATATTCAGAAGAATTATCTTGAATTTTCTGATTCCATTGGGAGATCACTTCTTTTTCTCGATTTTAGATATGATAAAACATAATTAAAATAGATAAGGAGATAAAAAAGGTGATAAAACGTAAATAATAATAATAATAATAATAACTTTAAATTATAGATAACATTATGATAAAAAATAATAAATTAATAATTTATTGTTATTTTAAGGCAACTTTTAAAAAATGACCAAAATCAACAAGAAAAAACAAAGTATTTGAGAAGCTGGAACCAGAGAAATTTGACATTTTCTTCTGAAAAATGACTCATTATCAAAACAGCAACTAATTGATCAATCATCTAATCATTATAGCTCTGGTAAAATCAATAATAACCTGATATTTATTTAATTTGTTGCAGGGTATAAAGTTATAGTGTGTACAGTAAATGATTCTTCATCAGTCACAGATGTTTAACATGTCAATATATATATTAAAAAAATCTCCTTCTCACCCTCCTGAAGAACTCCTGGGGGTTCTTCAGGTTCTTCAGTATTGTAGCTGTTCTTAGGATGGACTCTTCTGGACTCTTCAGATGTTGTTCCTGGGATCTGATGGAGCCACTCTGCCAGTTTAGGGGTCACTGCACCAAGTTCTCCTACTACCACAGGGATCATGTTTGTCTTGACCTTCCACATCTGTTCCAGCTGTTCTTTCAACCCTTGGTACTTTTCAACCTTCTCATGTTCCTTCTTTCTGATGTTGGTGTCAGCTGGTATCTCCTCATCTATCACCACTGCCTTCTTCTGACCTTTGTCCACCACCACTATGTCTGGTTGGTTAGCCAGGAGCTGTTTGTCAGTCTGGAAGCTGACGTCCCTCAGAATCTTGGTACTGCTCTTCTCAGCCACCTTCTGTGGTACGGACCATTGGGATGTGGGTACTTCTTGTCCATACTGGGTACCGATGTCCCTGTATTCCAGTTGCCTGGTTGTATCTCTCCATGTATCTGACCTGGCTAGAATCTTACACCTTGCCACTATGAGCTGGATTGTCTCATCTTTGACCAGTCTGCACCTTGGGTCTGCTCTACTGTGGTAGATCCTCTATGGCTCTTGTACCTAGGGCCTGTTCTTTTTCTGCCATGATTAGTTCCTCTGTGCTGTCTGTAAATTCAGCCTTTTCCAGCCACTGGTAGGTCTTTTCCATATCAGTCACTTCTTCAATTTGACGGTGGTACATTCCACATAGGGGCTTATCCCTCCAAGTTGTCTGCTCCTCTTCCTCTGCACTCTCATTGGGTGTCTGCTGCCTGAGACATTCACTTAGCAGTTCATCCTTTGGGGTGGAACCCTCTGTGCATGGTGAGGAGTTTTCTTGTCTTGATATCAATGGGTTCAATCTCCTCCTTTGGCCAGCTTATGATCCCAGCAGGGTATCTGATGACTGGCAGTGCGTACATCTATATATATGCATATATGTGGAAATCTGACCACTGATTAATGTGAAACCAGTTGAATTCATGTTATGTGAAGTTTTGCCTTTTCCCTCAACCTCTTCTAATGGGACATTTCACTTTTTCCACATGTCTGTGTAGATTCTCACTCATCCAGGTCATTGTAGTCAAGGGGTTTAAAAAAGTAGGCAACTGGACTTTTTCTTTGAGCTTGAAGACGTTTCACCTTTCATCCGAAAGGCTTCTTCAGTTCTAGCCTGATGATGGAAACCAGGAGCTATATCTCTGGATCACAGAGGGTGGAGCTATAGACCACACCTCCCATCCCATAACAAAGGGTCACATAGGTCACCCTTCAAGGTGTGAATTTGGATGAGAGTCGTTGTGGTAACGACTCTCATTCCAATTCAAGGTGTGACTTGGAATGAGAGTCGTGGTCACATGATCCAGAGAGAGAGTCCTGCTCTGATGGTGAAGAGCAGTTAAACTTCCTGGGATGAGATCTCAAGGCAGGATGCAAACGCATGGCACAACACAGGAGGGCCACCACATCAGGACAGGACTCAGCAGTACATCTACATCTGAAGGAAAAGGGACACTCCTTTAAAGACACTGATGTACACATCTTAGATAAGGAGGACAGGTGGTTTGAGAGAGGAGTGAAAGAGGCCATCTATGTCCATTTGGAACAACCTACTTTGAACAGAGGAGGGGGACTGCGTCATAACCTATCTGCTACATACCATCCTGCCTTGAGATCTCATCCCAGGAAGTTTAACTGCTCTTCACCATCAGAGCAGGACTCTCTCTCTGGATCATGTGACCACGACTCTCATTCCAAGTCACACCTTGAATTGGAATGAGAGTCGTTACCACAACGACTCTCATCCAAATTCACAAACCCCTTGACTTTTTCCACATTTTGTTATGTTACAGCCTTATTCCAAAATGGATTCAATCAATATTTTTCTTCAGCCGTTGCCATGAAGCTATACATTGAGTTCAGGTGCATCCGCTTTCCACTGATCATCCTTGAAATGTTTCTACAGCTTAATTGGAGTCCACCTGTGGTAAATTCAGTCGATTGGACATGATTTGGAAAGGCACACACCTGTCTATATAAGGTCCCACAGTCGACAGTGATGTCAGAGCACAAACCAAGCATGAAGTCAAAGGAATTGTCTGTAGACCTCAGAGACAGGATTGTCTCCAGGCACAAATCTGGGAAAGGGTACAGAAAAATTTCTGCTGCTTTGAAGGTCCCAATTAGCACAGTGACCTCCATCATCTGTAAATGGAAGAAGTTCAGAACCACCAGGACTCTTCCTAGAGTTGACTGGTCATCTAAACTGAGAGATCGGGGGAGAAGGGCCTTAGTCAGGGAGGTGACTAAAAACCCGATGGTCACTCTGTCAGAGCTCCAGTGTTCCTCTGTGGAGAGAGGAGAACCTTCCAGAAGGACAACCATCTCTGCAGCAATCCACCAATCAGGCCTGTATGGTAGAGTGGCCAGATAGAAGCCACTCCTTAGTAAATGGCACATGGCAGCCTGCCTGTAGTTTACCAAAAGGCACCTGAAGTACTCTCAGACCATGAGTAACAATATTCTCTGATCTAATGAGACAAAGATTGAACGTTTGGCGTGAATGCCAGGCGTAATGTTTGGAGGAAACCAGGCACCGCTCATCACCACGCTAATACCATCCCTACAGTGAAGCATGATGGTGGCAGCATCATGCTGTGGGGATGTTTTTCAGCAGCAGGAACTGGGAAACTAGTCTGGATAGAGGGAAAGATGAATGCAGCAATGTACAGAGACATCCTGGATGAAAACCTGCTCCAGAGCTCTTGACCTCAGAGTAGGGCGACGGTTTATCTTTCAGCAGGACAACGACCCTAAGCACACAGCCAAGATATCAAAGGAGTGGCTTCAGGACAACTCTGTGAATGTCCTTGAGTGGCCCAGCCAGAGCCCAGACTTGAATCTGATTGAACATCTCTGGAGAGATCTGAAAATGGCTGTGGACCGACGCTTCCCATCCAACTTGATGGAGTCTGAGAGGTGCTGCAAAGAGGAATGGACAAAACTGCCCAAAGATACAGGTCCTTCTAAAAAAAAATAGCATATTATGATAAAGTTCATTCTTTTCCATAATGTAATGATAAAAAATAAACTTTCATATATTTTAGATTCATTGCACACCAACTGAAATATTTCAGGTCTTTTATTGTTTTAATACTGATGATTTTGGCATACAGCTCATGAAAACCCAAAATTCCTATCTCAAAAAATTAGCATATCATGAAAAGTTACTCTAAACGAGCTATTAACCTAATCATATGAACCAATGATTTAACTCTAAATACCTGCAAAAGATTCCTGAGGCTTTTAAAAACTCCCAGTCTGGTTCATTACTCAAAACCACAATCATGGGTAAGACTGCCGACCTGACTGCTGTCCAGAAGGCCATTATTGACACCCTCAAGCAAGAGGGTAAGACACAGAAAGAAATTTCTGAACGAATAGGCTGTTCCCAGAGTGCTGTATCAAGGCACCTCAGTGGGAAGTCTATGGGAAGGAAAAAGTGTGGCAGAAAATGCTGCACAATGAGATGAGGTGACTGGACCCTGAGAAGATTGTGGAGAAGGGGCGATTCCAGACCTTGGGAGACCTGTCGAAACAGTGGACTGAGTCTGGAGTAGAAACATCCAGAGCCACCCTGCACAGGCGTGTACAGGAAATGGGCTACAGGTGCCGCATTCCCCACGTCAAGCCACTTTTGAACCAGAAACAGTGGCAGAAGTGCCTGACCTAGGCTACAGAGAAGCAGTACTGGACTGTTGCTCCATATATGAAAGCAAAGTTTGCATATCATTCAGAAATCAAGGTGCCAGAGTCTGGAGGAAGACTGGGGAGAAGGAAATGCCAAAATGCCTGAAGTCCAGTGTCAAGTACCCACAGTCAGTGATGGTCTGGGGTGCCATGTCAGCTGCTGGTGTTGGTCCACTGTGTTTTATCAAGGGCATGGTCAATGCAGATAGCTATCAGGAGATTTTAGCACTTCATGCTTCCATCTGCTGAAAAGCTTTATGGAGAGGAAGATTTCATTTTTCAGCATGACCTGGCACCTGCTCACAGTGCCAAAACCACTGGTAAATGGTTTACTGACCATGATATTACTGGGCTCAGTTGGCCTGCCAACTCTCCTGACCTGAACCCCATAGAGAATCTGTGGGATATTGTGAAGAGAAAGTTGAGAGACACCAGACCCAACACTGTGGATGAGCTTAAGGCTGCTATTGAAGCATCCTGGGCCTCCATAGCACCTCAGCAGTGCTACAAGCTGATTGTCTCCATGCCACGCCGCATTGAAGCAGTCATTTCTCTAAAAGGATTCCTGACCAAGTATTGAGTGCATAACTGAACATAATTATTTGAAGGTTGATTTTTTTTGTATTAAAAACACTTTTCTTTTATTGGTCAGATGAAATATGCAATTTACCTTTTTACCAAAATCATCAATATTAAAACAATAAAAGGCGTGCACTACTTCAGTTGTGTGTAATAAATCTAAAATATATGAAAGTGTAATGTTTATCAGTATATTACAGAAAATAATGAACTTTATCACAATATGCTAATTTTTTGAGAAGGACCTGTAGGTTTGTCAAGCTTGTGGCATCACATTCAAAAAGACTTGAGGATGTAATTGCTGCCAAAGCTGCATCAACAAAGTATTGAGCAAAGGCTGTGAATACTTATGTACGTGTGGTTTCTTAGTTTTTTATTTTTAATAAATTTGCAAAATCTCAAAAAATGTTTTTCACATTGTCATTATGGGCTGTTGTGTGTAGAATTTTGAGGAAAAAATTTATTGAGTCCATTTTGGAATAACAAAATATGGAAAAAGTGAAGCGCTATGAATACACTATAATGTGTGCACTATAATTAAACTATCAATTGAAATGTTTGTTTAATTCATAAAATTGTGTAAAATGTTGATCATTGTTTCCCAAAATTGAAGATTCAACCTAAAATGTCTTTTTTTGTCCAGACCAACAGTCCACAACCTAAAGATCATCAGTTTACTATTATAGAGACAAAAGAAACCAGAAAATAATCAGAGAAAAAAAGCCGGAACCAGAGAATTTGGACTATTATTCTTATAAATTACTCTAATCCATTATGTAATCGTTAGCAATTAATAAATTCATCAACCAATTGTTGCGTTAACTAACTGTACCAAAACCACAATGTTTTCAGATATTAATTTCTTGTTGGTTTTATCTCTTCTGTCATCACTGACAGTAAACAGTACAGACTGGGATGTTGTTTCTGTCCTCACTTCTTATCTGAATAAACAAACTTACCTCATCCGTCTTCTCCTCCTCCGGTTTCACCTCCTCCTCCTCCTCCTATCACCATACCATCATTGAGGAAGGACATGTAGCTGCTGGTTGATCCTGGACACAAAAATCAATGGTGTCAATAATGAATGCAATTGGATTTGTTGGATGGGGATTATTACAGTATTGGAAATGCTAAAGGTTAGCAACAACAAGGATTTTAAGGGATTGTTTTTGCAGTGTCAGATAAAATGAAAAAAAAAAAACACTTCTCACATTAACCCCTCCTACATCAGACACTGCCAGAGATTTACTAAAAGTCCTGCAGCACCTCTGTCTCAACACACACACACACACACACACACACACACACACGCACACACACACACACACACACACACACATACAGTGTAAAAATATCTACTTTTTAGGTGATCTGTTCACCAAATACTGACATTTAAAGGGTTCAAAATATTAATTTAATTGAAAATTTGGGAGTACAGACGTGGATTAAAGGATTAATAGAAAAGGGAGAAAATTATTAACATATACAACTTCTATAGCATTTCATGCTGGGTATGAGTGTAACAATTCTAATATCAGGCACAAGTGTTGGACTTTTCTCTGTATTTAATATATAAATCATGAATTGCACAACATATAATAACAATAATAATAATAACTAAGTGGTCATAGGTCAGGGTACACTATTACAGTTATCTCTGGGTCTTAATCCAACTGCTGTTGTTGATCTAGAAATTAAAATAATAATAATAATAATAATAATAACCCACTCTTAAGTTAACTCACTTAATAATTAACCCATGTAAACCCACTGTTCCATTCTCAACATCCCATGAAATTTGGATGAAAATCAGGGCTGTACTTTTTGAGTTCTTGCTAACAGACAGACAAACTGTGGTGATTACATTAGCTACTTGGCGGGGGTCAAAATATATCAATATAATATCAACACAAAGATGATTTATCAGTACTCAACAGTGCAGGGTGTAGTTTGAACATCAGGTCTGTTGATTCTCTTCTAACACATGTTGAGCATCAAACACAATCTGTATCAATTTATGGTGTAAATTTATGGTTACTTTTAGTATTATGGCTGTTAATTTTAATAGAGGGCTTTTATTTTGAAAAAAAATAATTCTTTCTTGTTTTATCGGTCATTTTAGCACGTTTTCATCATTGAGGGGAAGGATTCTCCTTGTAAATCTGTGACTAATGGTTTGGTAAATGAGAGAGGGAGAGGGAGAGAGAGAGAGAGAGAAAGAGAGAGAGACGGGGGAGGGAGGGAAAAAGAGAGAGAGCTGGAGAGAGGAAGTCCTTAGTACTTAGCGAGGATCTCATCCTCTGTTCAGTGGTGGCAGCAACATCTCCTGATTTGAGTCCGACAGCAGAAACTGTTTGAATTTGCTGCTGTGATTCTGGTCCTGGTTCTGGCCCTGGTCTTGTGATGATGTGGATTTACAGCCTCCTCCTGTCACTCTGCGTCCTTTCTGCTTCTGGTAAGTTTGAAAGTGTTGAGTGATTGTGTCACTGAGCCGCTGATCAACTCTTCATGTTTCATATGGATGATCAGATGCTGCTCTCGTCACTATCTCAGTCTGATGAGTAATCTCAGTAATCTACCAGCTCATATGGAGCCGCTGATGTTACGCAGCTGCTGCGGTTGGTTCTCTGAGAAGAACCTTCTTCATCGCTACAGTGGAAATCATTGATTTGATTTAGTTTGATGAGAATCATTAAAGCCGAGGAACAGGTCAGTCTGAACTCTGCTGTAAAACAGTTTGAATCGCTTCGCTTCAGAGCGTAAACCAGCGCAGCAACACGTTAGATCCGCAGCTGTCATTAGTAATGGTTTTAACACGGAGCCGCAGCGACTGGTTACACACAAAAGACTGTCAACGGGGCGATGTCACAGTACAATCTAGAAAGAGTCCGGGATCCGGAGTCCAGAACCCGGAGTCCAGAACCCGCAGTCCTCTTCGCGGCTCAGTGCTCCTGCAGCCACTGAGGCAGATTAAGTGTCCGCCACCGAGTTCACAGCAAACAATATGTTTCTCTGCTGCTCCTGCAACACACACGCACACGCACGCACACACACACTATTATGTTGTGCGTGTGTTGCAGGAGCAGCAGAGAAACATCATATTGTCTTGATTTGATTTAGAGTTTATTTTTATAGCAGCAGCATTCTTCAGCAGAATTCTGAGGAAATGTAGGAAGAAGAGGGAGAGGAGGATAAGGAAGATGTGGAGGAAGAGGAAGATGCATGAATTCTCTTCCTGAAAATTTTGCAGAAGTGCAGAGAAACTGACAACAAAGGAGGTGACTTACAAACACTGTGTGTGTGTGTACGCGTGTGTGTGTGCGCGCACGTGTGTGCGCGTGTGTAATGCTGTTGCTGTCATCAGCTGAGCTGCAGCTCCTTAGCAGATGATCCACAGACAGGATTTAATGTTGTCTTCTTGAAGCTGTTTTTCAATGAAATAATGAATAACCGATATTCATAATTATAATACAAATAGGCTAAACCTTACAAGTAAAATTCCATTAAATGTGTCTTATATTAAAATAAAATAGTATAATATAGAGTAAAATAGTCTATAAATCACATAGTAAACCAGATTTACCAGCTTTTTGTAATTTTTTTTAACTTCAATTATTAAAACATGAAACAAAACACCAATCAAAAGGGAATTAAAAGCTACAAATACTCTAAATTGAAAATAAAATAACCTAAAAAATATACAAATATTTGTTTCACCAAAAGTATTGACTGCAATGAATTATACACTAGGGCTGCAAGTAACCACTAATTTGATAATCAATCTACTGATTATAAAAGATTAATTGATTAGTTGTTTGAGTCATAAAATGTAAATCTAAAATGTTGATCAGTGTTTCCCAGCGCTGATAATTCAATCTAAAATGTCTTGTTTTGTCCAGACCAACAGTTCACAACCCAAAGATCATCAGTTTACTATTATAGAAGAATAAAGAAACCAGAAAATAATTGAGAAGAGAAGCTGGAACCAAATCAATTCATCGGTTATCAACATAGTTGGTGAATAACGTCAAATTCATGAAGCAAACTTTTTCTTTCTATGACCAATTGTGGCAGCTCTAGTATATACAGTCATCATCAGCAACAGCCTGCTCCTGCCTAATATCATTGATAGTGATTAAATGTGTAAATCAGTGACAGTAATGAAGCTGCTGTGATGTGTCAGAGGGAAGGAGAAACGCTCTCCAGGATTATCAGAAGACTGACGGCGTCCGGCTGGCAGTCATCACTCCCGACTCGTCTCACCTGACCAGAAGCAGGAAGCTCAGCATGACCAAGTGTGCCAAGGCCTGCAGCCGTAACAGACGACTCCCATTCACTTGCAGGTCAGACACCTGCTGACACATGCACCGCTGTGTTTCCGGTTGAACAGGCCTTTCAGCTGCTCTGCATATAACGTGTTAATTGCCCAAGGTGTTTGTTTGCCGCAAGTACAAAAAAACAACAACAAACTAATAATTATCTATCTGTCTCCTTTCTTTTCCCCCTTATCCTCCAGAGCATTCCTCTACGATCATAAAAACAGGAAATGCCAGTGGCTGTCGTTTGACAGAAACTCACCAGGAACCCAAATGCAACAGGACCTCAACTACCAACTCTATCAAAAAAAAGGTGCCTTCCTCTGTTCCACCTCTTCATTCACCTTCTTCTTTAATAAAGAAAAAATCTCTTCCTATCACCAGAGAAAATAAACTGCTCCACATTAACCCTCTATTGACTGAAATATTACTTAGACATGGTAAAAATGCTTTGAATGTTTTTATTACCCAAAATGGCTTAAATAATAGAAATATTTAACAAATATAAGAAAAAAGTTGTAAATATAGAATAAATAAGAAATTAATAAACATGAAATAAGTAAATAAATAAAGTTTACTTAGCCCATATAACAAGTTTTTTTTTTTTAAACAAAAATAACATTAAATACATATAACATTAAAAATGTAATTAAATGTAAAAAGATAGTGAGTTTAATTTTTGGTAAATTTGATGATTTTTTTTTACTTCTAAATAAAAGACAACCTTCACTTGTGAGACAGTGATGCTCACATATTAAATGTCCATGACCAAACAGGATATCCTGGTCATGTGACCTCATCAATTGTATGTCCTTTTCACACTGTAAAACATAGATTTTATATCACACCTTTTTAAAAAAAAATTAAGATAAATTAATTGTTGCTGTATGGAAACACTATGTAAAGAGGTTTAAACCTCATTTACAAACAGCACCTATAAGGATGCTAAACTCAGGTCTAATATGCTTATGTATTTTTCTGTTTTATTGTTATTGTTTTATTTATTAGGGATATTCCTAATTAACCAACTAGCCATTGGAAAAAAAAAATATTTATTTAGTTACAGTTACTAGTGACTTCTCCAAAAAAGTAACTAAAGTAATTACTAAGTTATGAGCTATTTATGTTGGAAAGGAACTACTGCAATTATTTCAAGTGAATTTTTAAATGCTAAAATTTGTCAAAGAATTTGGACACACCTTCTCGCTCTTTAACAGAATTTAAAATACATGTTCAATTTATGATAAATCTTATTATGAAATGAAATAAATTATTATGAAATGGAGTACAAATACATTATTTCTGCTTGCAAAACAAAATGCTTTTATTTTGAAGTCTTCAGGAAATTGTAAAATGTATGCTTAGGATGTCAATCTAAGCTTTACTGTTTGTTTCTACTTTTGGAAGTTGCATCATGTTTGATAAAAAACAGGTTTAGTTTTAGGAATGTGATGCATTTTTTTGACAGTAACGGGAACAGTTTTTGTGACTGAAAAATGTCTTATTCCCATCACTAGTTGTTTAAATGATTCTAGCATTGCTGGTGTCAGCAGAAATACAAGTTGGTTAATCTGTAGTTTTTAATGATGTTATGCAGTCTACAACCAGGAGGCACTTATTCAGTAATTGTTAAAATAACAGTGTAGTGGACTGTAAGACAAGGAAGAAAAGTAGCTTATAATAATTTGGAACTATTTTGAAAAAAAAAGAAAATTAAAAAAAAAAAAAAAAAAAGTTGTATGCATGTTGTGTCAGACTAAAGTGGGAAATAACCACATTTAGTAGAGCCCTGTCGACATTAACCTACACAGACCACTAACGGTAGCTGTAGCACTGCTAACAGTAATATTAGTGCTGCTAATGGTAGCAGCATGGATGTATTATAGACCTGGATAGGGTACTGCCCCTTAGCAGCAGCTGATATTTTCTCAGTGGTCACTCATGGAACTGCAAGAAAAAATCCCATGTGACCCAAAAGCATTTTTCCTATAGACCACGATGGTAAAAAAGAAGCCGTTAAAACTGTTGACAGGACACCTCCAGCTATAACCCTGTTAATTACTAATCTTTGGATTTCTTATTTTTAATTTAAGGACATTTTATCTGTCAAAAACTTTTCTGTTGTGTGATGCAGCATGGTCGTGCTGTGTCTCAAGAGCGAGGACATTTAAAAAAAATGATTTATATATTTTCTTTGAATGGATTTTAATATAGTTAGCAAGTGAATTAAATGGCTCAAATGTGAGTTTTTTTTTTTTTTTGCAATTTACAATTCTCATTACCCCAGGGCATGATGGGAGGCCCCAGAGCATCATGGGAGGTGAGGTCAGGTCAAGTTCAAGACAGGAACATTTTTGGTATATGCAACAGGCAAGCAGCTCATATTGAAATGAATGGCGGCCATTCTTCAGTCCGTTATCCAGTTCTATAATAAATCTATGGGTAGCAGTAGTGCTACTAATGGTAACATTAGTGCTGCTAAATAGCGATGCAAACAGTAGCTCTAACGCTGCTAAACGTATCCAGTTCAGACTCGGTGTGCATCGTTCATTAATAAGCAGTGCTAAGTGCCTACTAACATTATATCAGCAGTATTTAAAATACATTTGATTTTTGAACAGTGTAATTAATGGTTTCTAATGACTCCTTTAAATTTCAATTACAATTGTGTGATGTGAAACCATTTTTTCTGAGTAGGTTCCCACTGTAGACTAGTCACGACAGTTAACGTTGAAATCCAAACATCCCTACTATTTACCGTGTCTGGTGTGTTTTTTGACATGTACAGTATCTATTATGTTATTGTTGTTTGTACTGCACATGCCAAAATAAATTCCAATCAAATGTTTTCATTGAAATTATAATAAATTTTCTACTACTTCAGTACCGTCTGAGAATAAGTGACTTAGTGAATAGTGACTTTATGAATATATGTTTTCTGAGGGATTTTAGAGTAGAGTTTTTAATGACAGCATCTCTCCAGAGAAAGATGAGGAAGGGCAAGGACCAATGTCGTGTTTATTGTGTCGCAGCAAATTATGGTTCATTTTCTGTCATTATCTGCGATTGTGTAAACAATGGAAATCCCCCCTCCCTCCCCCTGATTTCATTCTGACTGCCCAACAGAAAACATGCAAGCTGTGGAGCCTATTTCACTGGCTCCAAATGTTTTGTAGAAGATTGAAAAAACAGATTTGTCTTTTGGCATTGTCACATCCTTGTTAAGCTCAGCAGTATGCCTGAACATCTCCTCCTGTCTGTTTTCTTCATCATCCATACTGGCTCTGTGTACACAATAGTGCCGCTCCACTTGTTGGCTCATCACACTGACTTACTGCTTTTTTTTTTTTTTTTTTTTTACTGTCTCTCTCTTTCCTTCTTTCAGACTATGTCAGAGACTGCATTGTGGGTACAGGTCAGAGCTACAGGGGTCCGAGGTCAGCAACAGTGACTGGGATCCAGTGCCAGGCCTGGGCCTCACCAATTCCTCATGAGCACAAGTAAGAGTCTGATATGCTTCTCACCACAGTGTCAAACTAAATTGTGTTAAAGCTGCTTCTTACTGTTAGTGTTGGTCTGTTAGTGGTGCGATTAGCTAAGTAATGTTACATAGTCATACATCATTTCCTGCTGTGGCTCTACAGTTTATCTAGGTGTGTGTGCGTGTATGTGTGTGCATCTCTGTGTGTATTTTAGTGGGATTAGGGTCATAGCTGTTATGCAGGTTTTGATTAAACTCTAGCTTCACTGGAAAATAAAATCCAATTAGGTAGTGGAATTTAAACATTTTTAAACATTTTTTAGATTTAAAATGATAAAGTAAAGCATCAGTTCGTTGTAGGATCATGAAAGTTAAATTTGCACTAATCTTCAGTAATCACCTGGTAAGCAGAATGATAGCTGCACAATCATTGACAAAAATGATTTCCCTTATAATAGCATATTTGGTCTCATATTCATTTTCCTGTAATGTGAAAAAAAAATTGTTATGATTTCTAAACATCACAAAATGACACAAGTGACTCCGCTAACATCAGGACACATAATATGTGTTGAATTAAAGGGATTCAAAAAACTGATTATAAAATACATCTTATTTTTTTTACACATCTTTACTCAGATAAAAAAGACTCTGTGTTACATGGTGTTCCTCCACCATACCCACACCATATGGTGAACAAGAACAAGAACAGAAGTTCACCCTCCCTCAGCCTCAACCTGTTTAGTGGTTGTACACACAATTCTCCTCCGACATCTTTTCTCTTGTCTACATTGTAAAAGTAACTGTTGAACATTCTTTTGCTTCAAATCTAACACAATCCACACAGTGTCAGTCACTATTGTTTGCATTAAACTGAAAGAAACTCAACATAGTGGCGTAGAAACCACACAACACCAAGGTTAGGTATTAGCAATAATAAAACATTTTATTTGTCAGCAGATTTTGCACCTAAAGACACTTTACAATGCATTAACAATACATAATACATATATTTACATACAATATAACATCACAAATATTATGACGATGAAAATGATAAATGAATAAATGAATGAATGAAATGTAAGAGACACAAGAATGTGATTTCAGTTGTGAAGAGGTAGTGGAGGTCTGATGTAAGAGAGAGAGACAAAGTCTGTTAAAAGAAGGATGTTTTGTTGTGTTGAGTGAGAATTCCTGGTTTGATGGGGGAAATGACGATGATGATGATGATGATGATGATGATGATTTATTGCAGTTGAGTTGAGTTGAGAGAAATAGTTGTTTATCTCAGGTAGTAATGATAGGTTTGGTGGAGATGTACAGTTGGGTGTCATCGGTGTATAATGTGACCTGGGACCTAGAAGAACCACAAAGTAAATCTTCTGCCAGTCAGATATTTATAACCATTGGAGAACCTTCCACCTCTTAGACCTTCATTGTCTTTAAACCTTATGCTCCCTCCTTCCCTCTTCACCCCCTCACTCAGGAGTAGTGACTGACTTTGAGAGGCTCTGTAGTGGCTTGTCATTGCTGCAGCAAACCTCCTGTACCTCCAGTGAACCTGCTATTAATGTCTGTACATCAGATAATTAAACCCAGAGGCTTTGTATGTTTTATCAGTCAGTATCTAGGCATGAGGAACTTGGTCACACACACACACACACACACACACACACACACACACACACACACACACACACACACACACACACACACAAAGAAAAATTGCATTATTATCAGTGAAAGGTTTGATTCTCCTCTTGTTTGATTGCCCAGGAAATGATTTGTCATTTCTGTACCTGTCATAAACCCACAATGTACTTAAAGGTCACTTCAAAACTTTATCTTTTCTTTATCATGTGGAAAAAACACAGCTTGACTCAAAGAATTCAATATGTCCATCACCACAGCTGAGACCACAGCCATGTGTTCGCCTGATGTAGAAGATATGACTCATTTGTCAATGTGTTTACACTGAACTCAGACCTGGCCTCATGGAAAACTAGTATTGCTTCTTCTCTTTTAAAATGGTGTTTGCTCCTATGTTTAAATATAGTGTCAATCCATCAGTCTCTGTGAATTACTTTTCATTTGATCACAGTTTCAGTCATTGGAGTGAAGCAGCAGATGAAAGATTTAAGGATCTGTCTTTCTGCAACAGGAACTGTGGCCTTGGGATGTTTTTCTAAAAGAAGTCCCTCTGCATGGTAGCTGAAATATTTGGAAACCAGTCTTAATTACGTGTGTCTGTTTGTGTAACCGTGGCTCCACTTCTGACAGATTCATGTCCAAGAGGTTCAGGAAGAAGGACCTGAGGGAAAACTACTGTCGCAACCCAGACAACTCCACCGTCGGACCGTGGTGCTTCACTACTGACCCACGGCCACACCTCAGACACCAGGAGTGTGGCATACCACAATGTTCACAGGGTAACACACATACACTCAAACACACACATGGCTTTATGTAGCTGAGTGAAAATTAATCTTTTAATAATGTCCACAGTTCACATCGCAAATTGCTTTACCAATTGCGGTTTGATGATTTTATAGTCTGAAAGCAAGCAGCAAATTAAGCAATCACACTGTGCCTGGGAATAAGTGTTGCTGGCTCTTTCAGCACTCTACATCTAAGTGTGCGTGTATAACTGTGGTGCACAGGTTTTTTTGTATTTGCTGAGGCCAGGTGTGTTGTTCAGTTTATACTGACATCTTTTGTCTCATCATGTTCAGCTTTTTGCAAACTGCCTAAAGAGGGTGGCGTTGCAATGGTAAATTGTTAGCAATTCTATGTAGCCCTGTGGCACAAAGTAATGTTTCTTATGAATAAAACCTTGATATTCATCCGGTTGTGATGAGAGAAAAGAGTTTTCCCATCAGTGCCTCAGCCTTTATGTCATATCATGCAATATTCTTGTCATGTCTCCATGAAGGAGAGGATGATAATGACCTGTGTTATCTAATCCCAGAGGCTTCATGCTGTTAGAGGGCATGTTCCCTCTGCATGTACATGACACTGGCTCACAGTAATGAGGGAGCAGGCTGAGGGTCGATAAGACAGGATGGGATTCTCATATGGCGTCCCACTGGGTTATCACAGGTTGCACAATGGAGATAATGACGTTTTGTTTTTGATAAAAAAGCCAACGTTCATTCAGAAGATAATGACTGCAAAGGGTTTCTCCACATTGAGTGGGCTCTAATAGGAAACATACACACACACACACACACAACCATACACACACACGGTGAGTGGTTTAAAATGTGCTCTGTCATGACAGCAGTGGACTGGATCAGCATCTGTTTCTAATCTGCCTGCTCGCTGTTGTTTACACTAGACAGTGTGTACTACTCACCATGCAACAAATGGAGCCTTCTCAACATCAAATACATCTCTCCTTCATTAGACTCACATGTAATATATCTATACATTAAGTCTACAATTTACTGGATGTCAGAACATAAAGAAAGCCGAGGGTTTAAAGTCAGTGGAAATGATTTATAGTGAAAATCAACCTCCTATATTGTATTAATGTGTCACTAATACAGACATTTGTTGCAAATCCTCCTGTTGATGTTATGAGTCTGTATTTCCCTCTGAGCTGTTTTCCTTGTGTGTGTGTGTGTGTGTGTGTGTGTGTGTGTGTGTGTGTGTGTGTGTGTGTGTGTGTGTGTTGCTGCACTATAGTTGAGTGCATGACCTGTAATGGAGAAGATTACAGAGGACCCATGGACCACACAGAGAGTGGAAAGGAATGCCAGCGCTGGGACCTGGATGAACCACACAAACACCTGTATCACGCCAAGAGGTAACACACACACATACACACATGCACACACACACATGCATCAGCATCACACCCATTCCTAATCAGCCCACACAGGTTTTTGATATGTGCGTAGTTTCACAAAACCTGCTTTTTGATGTGACAGTGCTGTGGTTAAGGTGCAGTTAGGTGTAGCCACAAAACCACTTGATTAGTGTTAGAAAAGATCACAGTTTGGGTTAAAATGATCAATGCATGACAGGATAAGCATCCTGTAAATTGTCCATTTGAATGCCAGTAACATGCTTTCCAACTTCTAGCCCATGAAACTGAGCATTATATATTATATGAGCATTCTATATACAAAATTTCCATGTGGTTGTGGCACACTAACTCTGAAAATGAAGTAATTTGCAGTCAGGCAGCCTGCCATTCCCTGAAGGAATTCTACCACAGCAGTGAGTGTGTGTGTGTAAGTTGTATGTTTTTTAATAGTGATTTGCTGGGAAAACTCCTTAATCTGATTTAATTGGCACAAATTCCTTTAAGCTCTTGGTAGATTATAAAACAGAATTGCATCCAGCTGTGAGATAGACTTCCACCAAATTTATTTGAAGGCCGTAGATCAGGCCTGGTCCTAACCAATTTGGCACCCCTTGGCAAGATTTTAGGTGGGCGCTCCCCTTGCAATGCAGTAAATTCCACTGCTGGTGTACATATACTCACAAGAATAGCTTTGTCTTAGACATTCTTTTATTTAAATAAAGAAATTGCACATTCAAAATACATAATACTTAGAAAGAATGAAAAAAACAAATACAAAAAAAAAATGAACTATTAACTATTACTAATAAACTACTCTTTCGGGAATTCAAAGCTGTTTCCAAGAGGAGTATGTAACACCTGTCTAATAATAAACACATGATTTCAAGAATAAAATAAAATAATAATAATATAAATGAAAAACAAATGAAATACATGCATGATATGGACTATACTGTATAGTATATTATACAATGCACTCTTTATGATATGCAAATTATATTTGTAATTTAAATATTAGTAGTGATATCAATTTTATTGTCATTGCAGTGAAAAGCTAATTAGCCGAATGCAAAGAATCAGTAAACTGCAGTATAATATAGCATGTGGGAATGCGGTAATGCATTGACATGAATGATGTACACTGATATGAAGTTTAACCCTGTACAAACATTTCAGACAATATGAACTAATACAACAAACAGTGAGGCTTACAACTATAATATATATAGAAGAGGGAAATTAATAGCTTTTTAATTACCTATTCCAAGCTGGGAAATGTAAATAAATTGAACATGCTAACACCTGCTCTGCTGAAGGTAGGTAAGGTAGGGTACTATTCTCCATGAAGCTTAGGCCCTTACATATCATATATCATATTGTTTCTGGCGCCCCCTGGATGGATGGCGCCCTTAGAGTTTAGCCGGCCCTGCTGTATATTTTACTCTGTACCTTATAGGATCTTTGTGTGTGTGTGTGTGTGTGTGTGTGTGTGTGAGTAGGTGTGTCAAGTGAGTATTGCAGTCAGATGGCAGGTGGTCTGTATTAGTGGGGCACTCATTAACACATCCTTAATCATGGCGGTGTTTGTGTAAACGTGATCCCAGCCTGCTCGCACCACTAATGTAATGAGGCTCAGACTGCAGCCTGGAGGATGGAGCCTGCAGGGACTACTGGCGATACAACACCATAGCAGTAACACTATTACCTCTTTCACTCCACTGAGCGCTGAACACATCCACAGATGGAGGTGATGTCTCTCACCTTATACACCTTATACTCTTCTCATGGATTTAGAGAGTGGACAGAATATTCTCTCCCCAGCTTAGTCTGGGCTTAACCCTCCATTGCAAGAAATAGTACTTAAACATGGAAAAAATTAGCATCTTGTTGCCATATGGCAACAAATTTATTTTACCATATTAGAAAATAATAATAAAGTAAATAATAATAAAAATTGAATTAAATGTCAAATAAATAAATAAATAAAGTTTATTTACCCCAGATAATCTTTTATAAATAAATAAAGTTTATTTACCCCAGATTAGTCTTTTATTTGGTGAAATTTTTTCAAGACTCTTTATAAAATAAAAGACAACCTTTAGCTGTGAGACAATAATGGTCACATGTGAAATGTTCATGAGCAAACATGATATCCTGGATATGTCAGTCTGTCATTTTCTATATCTGCTTATTCCTCATTAGGGTCGCAGGGGTCTGCTGGAGCCTATCCCAGCGCGTTACGGCGAGAGGCAGGGATACACCCCAGATGGTCGCCAGCCAATCATGGGGCACACACACACTCACACCACCTAATTTAGAGTTGCCAATTAATCTGAGCATGTTTTTGGACTGTGGGAGGAAGCCAGAGTACCCGGTGAAAACCCACACAGACACAGGGAGAACATGTGTCTCCACACAGAAAGGTACCAGACCCAGGACCAAGGAGGTCTTGAACCTGTGACCTTCTTGCTGTGAGGCAACAGCGCTAACCCCTGCTCCACCATGTCACCCAGCCTGGATATGTCAGTCAGTCAGTCAGTCATTTTCTATACCTGCTTATTCCTCATTAGGGTCACAGGGGTCTGCTGGAGCCTATCCCAGCGCGTTACGGCGAGAGGCAGGGATACACCCCAGATGGTCGCCAGCCAATTGTGGGGCACACACACCATTCACTCACACACTCACACCTACGGGCAATTTAGAGTCTCCAATTAACCTCAGCATGTTTTTGGACTGTGGGAGGAAGCCGGAGTACCCGGTGAAAACCCACGCAGACATGGGGAGAACATGCAAACTCCACACAGAAAGGTCCCAGACCCAGGACCAAGGAGGTCTTGAACCTGTGACCTTCTTGCTGTGAGGCAACAGCGCTAACCCCTGCTCCACCGTGTCACCCAGCCTGGATATGTGACGTGATTAATTATATGTCCTTCAAAATAAAAGCCCCCCTTTCACACTTAACTATAAAAACATAGATTTCATATCAGAGCTTTTTAGAAAAATGAAGATAAAGTAATTGTTGCCAAATGGAAACACTATGCAATAGAGGGTTAAACATGATTCTACAAGTGGTGTTCTACTTAACTTTAAGTCTGATTGATATTCTATACAGTATATATGTTATCTTTATATTCTGAGCATGTTAAAAGTTATGAAACAATTTTGAAGATTAATTAAAAATATGTGACACTTAATGAGATTTAAATATTGTCCAAACCTGGAATAATGGATACATATAAGACATCTGAGAAATATGCTACACAAGGCATCTTTGGGCTGTAAATGAACCTGGGATGGTTGTGTTTGTGTTTGTCTGTAATGAATATTTGAGGATGATTGAGTGAAATAGAAGTTTAGGCTGCAACTAACAACTATTCTGAGAGTCGATTGATTTATAAATTATTGCAGTGATTAATCAATTAGTTTGGTTCATTAAATGGTGTTAAATGTGGATCCGTGTTTCCAAAGCTGAAGATTCAACCTAAAATATCTTTTTTTGTCCAGACCAACAGTTCACAACCCAAAGATCATCAGTTTACTATTATATTAGAGACTATATATAGAGACCAAAGAAACCAGAAAATAAGAAGCTGGATCCAGAGAATTTGGATATTTTCTTCTCAAAAATGACTCAAATCCATTAATCAATTATCAAAATAGTTGTAGATGAATGTACCTTCTCCGGTTAAGACTGTCATTGTTGTTTGTTGTTCTTATCTGATTTTAATTTTATGTTGGAAACACATGAATAAAAATGTTTTGTATTAGGTATCCTGACAAGGGCCTGGATGATAACTACTGTCGGAACCCAGACGGACGCCACAGACCCTGGTGCTTCACCATGGACCCGGACTTACCCTGGGAGTACTGCAACATCAAAGTCTGTGGTGAGCATGCATACATGTCTGATTGATTTTTATCTTGACCGTGACCTAAATGCATTTCCTTGAATTCTGATTCTCATTGGACCTGGAGGACTGTCCACCCATCTTGGATTTTGACCTCTCACAGTCCTCCACATCTGAAAATGTACCTTATGATGGACACAAACTGTTATCATGTTATCATGCTTCTATCATAAAATGCATCAACATGGTGGTTATCCCCTAGACTACAACATTAAACTTAATACTACATGACTAAATACATGAATCTTCTGTTTCCCAAATCTGATTATTTCCTGGTTTCTTTAGTCTCTATAATAGTAAACTGATGATCTTTGTGTTGTGGACTGTTGGTCTGGACAAAAAAATACATTTTAGGTAGAATCTTCAGTGTTGCGAAACAGTGATTGATATTTTACACCATATAATGGACCAAACAACTAATCGATGAATTGTTTTAGACAGAATGACCATCAGATTAATTGTTAGTTGCAGTCCTACAGTCAGAGGACCTGTCAGGTCTGTTCTGCAGCCTGGAGTTGGCAGTGTTAGCATTTGTTGTGCATGATAAATGGATGCATGTCTGTGCGTGGGTGTGTTTGTGTTCCGCACAGACCCATGAAGTGTGACCGACTGCACCAGAATTTACAACTTCCTGCACCTCTCTGTCTCATTGGCCAACACTATGGAATACACACACACACACACACACACACACACACACACACACACACAGACACACACACACACACACACACACACACACACACACACACACACACACACACACACACCCTTTTAGCTTGGCTCTTTGTTATGTCTCCTCTAATAGCCAGCATGTTTATTTTTCCCCTGCGCCCTGGCCTGCTGTTTATTGTTGTATGCCAGCTCTTACGTGGTGTTCAGACTGCTGAGAGCTGGTTTACTGCTCCACATTAACCTCCTGTTGCACATTCAGACACAACAGCAGGGTCATACACACACACTGCAGGCAGATCACTTACATTCAACACACTCTCATCCCACAGCGTCAGATGGCGCCTTCTGGTCACGCCCCTCAGCCTCTTACACCAGCACAGCATTCCTTCTACAACTTGTCCTTTTTTTACAGCAAATGACTTGGTCATCTTATTACAACTGCAACTAATGACTATTCTAATATTTAATTAATCTATCATTGATTGCAATTATTAATCAATTAGTTGTTTGGTTCATATAATGGTGTAAAATGGTTAAATCTAATTGACTATTTTTTTCAGCATGCACCCAGAAACTGAGCCTTGAAACCAGCTATCAGGATTTCTGTGATGTTGTGATGTCACATTCCATTATAGCCAGTCACATCAGCCAATTAGAGAGGAGGCTCATTAATATTAATGAGGCAGATACTGAAGAAGAAAGAAACTATTCAGACAAGTTTTCATTCTTAAAACCACAAACATCTTTTTTAGAGGTCTCACAGATCATGAGTTTACTGTTATACATGGCTAAAGAAAACAGAAAATAATCAGAGAAGATAAGCATTTGCTTCTTAAAAGCAAAGGTTAATTGCAAATTTTTGTAGCTCTAATAGAGAAGTGAGAAAAGGGATATACATGTTTTACTTCTACTGCCTCCTTTTCAGACTCTTTTGTTATGTTTGTTGTACTTTTACCTACTTTTAATTTTATTTTATGTTGGAAATGCATGAATAAATAAATGTATGTTTTGTATTAGGTATCCTGAGAAGGGCTTGCATAACTAAGAGTAACTAGAAAAAATAGGTCAAATCGATTGATCATTTATCTAAAGAGTTGGGGATTACTGTAATAGTTGGCAACTAATTGATTAATGGTTGCAGCTCCAGTCACCTTCTACAGATGTCATGAGACTCACTGCATCAGTTCCACATGTTTGGGAGTGTCAGCGCATTCTACAGCCACCAATGGGTGTAAAAAAGGCAAATTTAATGCCGTGGGAATGAGAGCGGTTAGAAATGGCCTGATTAATGTATAAAAGTGTGTGTGTGTTTGTGTGTGTGTGTGTGTGTGTGTGTGTGTGTGTGTGTGTGTGTGTGTGTGTGTGTGTGTGTGTGTGTGTGTGTGTGTGTGTGTGTGTGTGGTAGTAAACAGCAGATACTGTATGCGCTGAGTTGACCCTGTAATCAGTGATGAGTCACTGCTCCTCAGCAGCAGTAACACAGAGCTTCTTTCTCCTCTGATGGGCCTGTTTCTGCCGCTGGATCATCGGGAGTCCTGGCACCATGTTTACTCCCTGGCACTGATCCATGGAGCCAGTGATTCACTGCTCTCACCCAACCCCCTTACTGCTAAATATGACTTACACCCCCTACTCTCTCTCTTCGTCTCTCTTTATCTGTCTGTTACTCTGACTGTCTCTCTCTCTCACCATCTGTGTCTCTCTCTCTCACTCTCTTTCTTTTTCAGGGGGGGTTCAGATATGGGGGTTTGTTGGGAACAGACTGAGAGAGAGAGAGAGAGAGAGAGAGAGAGAGAGAGAGAGAGAGAGAGAGAGAAACAGAGACACAGTGTTCTTTTGTTCGATGCCTGCTCTTTTGTTTACTGTAACAACCAGTCCATATCTATATTTAGACATATTTCATGCAGAAAATGTCTGTTTTAGATTTTTTCAGCTTTTACAAATTGTTGCAGTCCAACCATGATGTTGGGGGACTAATGAACTTGTGTAACATGCAGGCAATTATTTCTTTGGAGCAGATAAGCTTTTCTGCCTTGTTTTTTTTTTTCTAATTTCTGGCACATTAGCCTTCTGCCTGTAAAAGTGTAAAACCATAGAGGGAGCTGTTCTGTTCCAGCAGTATGCTCCAGGGCCAAGTTCACCACTAAGCTGTTTAAATACAGAATGTTACTGTGGTTTAGACAGGCACCACCTCAGCATGCATATATTCAGATAAAAAGATATTTTTTCTACCTTTGAACTTAGGTGGTGACATTATAACACCAGCAGTTGGCCAGATTAGATGTACTGATCCAGGTTTATACGATACTACTGTTGAATGAACTGTTGTGTGGTCTGTGGAAACTGTCTGTTTCCATGTCTACTAAAGTCTACTAAAGAGGTAAAATATGCTTTTGCTTCTATTATTATACTGGGATGAACCACTTTTTGGAACAGTACCAACAATTCCGGTCTGTATCAAAGTGATCATTAGTTTCTTATGTGCTGTTACTCTTTAATCATCGTTAACAATAAGAAAAGTTTCATAGAGAAACGGGTGTATTTATTAAAGTGATATAAACAGAAACAGGGCAATGCACTTAGATGTGCAAAGATGTGCTTAACTGGCAAGTCCGCCGGGATGCACCGTGCTGTTGTTGCACGTCGCGTCAATGTGAACAACAAGGGCTCTGATTGGTCAGTACAGCCGTGGTGGTCTACATTCTCCTCTACACACAGCTTCTCTGTCGCTTCTGCTTCAACAATTGCCACAAAATCATTTTCTCTTTGATATCAATGGGCTCCAAATATAGGCGCTACATCAGGTTGTATGAAGGAGGATCAGGACCAGGAAAAAAAAGTCTGGTACAAGAACGAAAAAAAAAAAAAAAAACAGGCAAAAGAAAAAAATAGTTTGTTACATCCAGTCCTGAATATGTCTTATTTAGGTGTTTTTTTTTGCCTGTTTTTTCTTTTTGTGCTGGACTTTCTTTTGTTTTTTACCTAGTGTACATTTGCTATTGTGAAGAGGAAGCATTGATTGACCATTGATTAACCGTTCCCTCTACTCAGAACTTCTCACTGTGATAAACATCCTTCAGCAGTAGCTTGTGAGCGAGTCGTTCCCCTCCCACTTTTCACGTTGTAGATGTCACACACAGCGATCAGATTTGTTATCTTATTAATTTCAAAATGTTTCCAAATTACTTGGTCTGGTGGTGGCTCCATGTTACTGTTTGCTTGAATGCTGTAATCCTCTGCATGATGACATAACCAGCAGCAAACACAGAATCAAATTAACTAGATGCGTGACTGGATCGCAACACTGGATCGGCATCTTTCATCCGATATCCGATCCAGCTGGTTTGTCGGTATTGGAGCCGATATCCAGCCCATCTCTAGTCATAATCGATTAATGAACTTAAGTCATTTTTAAGAAGAATGTCATAAATGTCAAAATTCTCTGGTTCCTGTTTCTCTTCTCTGATTATTTTCTGGTTTCTTTAGTCTTATAATAATAAAATTACACTACAATAGTAAGTACAATAGTAAGTGGTAGTGATGGGTCCAGCAACACCGATGCGTCGGCGCATGCGTCGAGCTCATAGAGCGAAACTCTGTGTCGGTGCGCGTATCACTTTAACAAGGTCACGTGACCGATACCGAAACTGTTTCGAACACGCTGACGCACCAAACTGTTTATAAGGCAGCGAATCTGTCATGGGACGTATCTGCCAACTGAATCTCGTAATAGCGCATCAAGAATTATGGAGCCTCAATCGAAAAGAAAGGTTTCCGCCGTGTGGGACCACTTTGATGTCGTATCGGCAAATAATAATAAATAATTTGTTTTCCTTGTTTCATCCTGTTCCTCTCAGAGTTTCCACTTGATCTAACCTATCTGAATTCAAATTAATTTCAAAGTGACTCTTCGTTCACTATTGATATTTTTTCTGCAGGTTAAATGTTGCATTTGTTCGACAGAGTTGTCTTATTTAAACAAATCTACCTCCTCAATGCTGAGGCATTATAGGGCCAGGCATGAAAATGAAGTGACAGATACACCCAGGATAAACTCAGGTATACAGCCATTCTACAACTTACTCACAGTTGCTTTGTTGATAATTAATTCATATTAATTTATTCTTTACCTCGTTTTTTTAAGAATTAGGGGGCAATTGATTGTTTATCCAGTGGGTGGCGCTGTGTGATCATTGTAAGAAGGTTTACTGAAGAAGAGTTTCCGCGCATGCGCGAGATGTCCCGGGTCTTCCCGGGACTGGAAGGAATGTGTTGTTTTTGCGGTTTGTCGGTTTTTGCTGTTAGTGTGAAAATAACATGTGAAATGATATACCGGTAATAATGTGTTAATAATTTCACACGTAAATCGCCCCAGAGTATAAGTCGCACCCCCGGACTAACTATGAAAAAAACGCGACTTATAGTCCGGAAAATACGGTATCTATTATATAGTAGGGAGATATAGAGGGAAATGTTGCAAGGACCCAGGATCCATTGAGATACTGGGAGAACCAGAAACCAATTTATCCAAACCTCTGCCAGTTGGCATTAGAGTTCCTCTGTATTCCAGCCTCATCTGTGCCGTGCAAGCGGGTGTTTTCGACTGCTGGAGAAGTGATTAATAGAAGCGCAACAGACTGAACTATAAAACATTGGAAAAACTTATTTTTTTGAATACAAATTTGTAAACAAAAAAAAAAAAATCCCAGTCCACAAGCATCCTCATTCACAACATGTTCACTCAAATTTTGACATCATGATACATGTTCACATTATTTATTGACTATCAAAATGATCAGATATTTTAAATGTTAATGAAGATATGAAATAATACAATTACTTGAATTATATTATTGTATATACTAGCTCATCAAATCAGTGTCAGTTGAATGTCAACTAGGTTGCCTGTAGGGATTTTTAAGGTCCAGCAGGTGTCAGTATTCAGTGACACAGTATCGACACAGTATCAATACAGTTTGGCAATGTGTCAAAACGCTTCATGACGCCTCATCTACCCATCACTAGTAAGTGGGGAGTCTTGGTCTGGACAAACAAAGACATTTCAGGTTGAATCTTCAGCTTTGGGGCAGTGATTAATATTATACACCGAACAACTTATCAATTAATTGTTACAATAATCAATAGATTAATCCACTATCATAGTCAATATTTACAGCCCTACTAGTTATAATCCTTCCATGGTTTTAACAAGATGGTTCATTACACATCTGGGAATGTTCCTTGAAAACAGTTTGGAAAAGGGCAGCACTTTCAAAAAATACTTGGCGGGTGATTGGATGAATCTGTCATTGTTTATAACGGGCTCAGCGAGATGCTGATTGGTCTGAACCACTTTGACGTCTGGACACAAACGGATAACTTTAAACCTAATGGATTCTTACATGGTCATGTTATTGAATGATCTCATGAATCCAGCTGCTTGCAGTGTTCTCTAAAACCATCCTGAGCACATAACCTCTGCAGGACAAACAATAAAATGAACCAACCACAAACATTAAGAAAATAAAAAAAAGAGAGACCTAGATTATTGCTTAGACTATTACATTATTTTTAGTTTACACACACACACGCACACATACACACATTTGAATCGAATATGGCCTTCTGTGGTACGGACCGTAGGGATGTGAGTACTTCTATTCCATACTGGGTCCAGGTTGTACCTCTCAAGGTAATCTTTGACCAGTCTGCACCTTGGGTCTGCTCTACTAGGGCCTGTTCTTGTTCTGCCATGATTAGTTCCTCTGTGCTGTCTGTAAATTCAGCCTTTTCCAGCCACTGGTAGGTCTTTTCGATATCAGTCACTTCTTCAATTGCCTGAGACATTCACTTCGCAGTTCATTCATTTTCTTGGTTTATTCCTGGATGTTCGATGTTTCATCCTTGATTGTGGCCTTGATGCTCACAAGACCTTGGTCTCCCTCCCTCCCGCTTAGAATACAGTCTCAGGGTGCTGGATTTGCATGGTGAGGAGTGTCCTTGTCTTGATATCAATGGCTTCTACCTCCTCCTTTGGCCAGCTTATGATCCCAGCAGGGTGTCTGATGACATTCAGCTGACTTTTCAGGACTTGCCTTACTCTATGGAGGTATTTCGTTGTGGATGACTTCCTTGCAGCCTCCTCATTTATTCCATTGGCTTGTGGGATACCAAGGAACTTGTAGCTGCCTTGCTCACCTATGTTGTCCTCTGGTAGGTCGACCCCTTCAATGCTGATCATCTTGCCTCTCTTGGAGACCATCTGGCCACACTTATCCAATCTAAAGGATATCTTTATTTCATTGCTGTAGATCCTGGTGGTGTGGATTTGCGAGTTGATTTCTCACTCATTCCTGGTGTACAGCTTGATGTCATCCATGTAGCGCAGGTGACTGGTTGTTGCTCCACTTCAGAATTGGTGCCTATATCCACTCTTTGTGATGATCTGGCTGAGGGGGTTCAGGCCTTTGCAGAACAGCAGTGGTGATAGTGCATCGCCTTGATATATGCCATGCGTGATGTTGACTTGGGCTATTGGCTTTGAGCCGGCCTCCACATTCTCACGAGAATTCCTGTTTGAGCTCCACTCATGTATTGATGTATATGATGCCTGACAGGGTCTTCCATGTAGTACAGAGACAGGTTATTGGCCGGTAGTTGGATGGGATCGGTCCCTGCTGGGGGTCCTTCAGGATTAGGACTGTCCTGCTCTGGGTTAGCCCAGAGCAGGACATGGTGGGACCCATCCCTCATCTGTGCTGCTAGGCGTTCATGGAGTAAAATAGTCTTAGCTCTATTAAAATAGACTCTATGTGTTTGTGCTCTCATATTATCAGGGTAGCCCTCATATCATTAATGATCTTGCCCAAGGATCCTCACTAGATGATGTTGTGTATTGTGTCCTGAGCTCCGTCTCCCATGTGGTATATATATATATATATATATATATATATATATATATATATATATATATATATATATATATATATATATATATATATATATATATATATATATATATATATATATATATATATATATATATATATATATATATATATATACACAGTGGTGGTCAAAAGTTTACATACACTTGTAAAGAACATAATGTCATGGCTGTCTTGAGTTTCCAGTTATTTCTACAACTCTGATTTTTTTCTGATATAGTGATTGGAACAAAACTGAAGGGGTTGACCTACCTATATAATCTAAAACCCCTTCAGTTTTGATCATCCAAATCCAGTACTCTGAGACTGTACGCTCAGTGGAAAGGAGGCCAAGGCCTCGTGAGCATCAAGGACACAATCCAGGATGGAACATCGAACATCCAAAATCAAGAAAATGGCTTCTGCTAAGATACTGAAGAACCCTCAAACACCCAGGCCTCTGGTAGAGGACCCAAGCTTGAGAATAACACACATACCACCCAGGAGGGTGAGAAGGATATATATATATATATATATATATATATATATATATATATATATATATATATATATATATATATATATATATATATATATATATATATATATATATATATATATATATATATATATATATACACAGTGGTGGTCAAAAGTTTACATACACTTGTAAAGAACATAATGTCATGGCTGTCTTGAGTTTCCAGTTATTTCTACAACTCTGATTTTTTTCTGATATAGTGATTGGAACAAAACTGAAGGGGTTGACCTACCTATATAATCTAAAACCCCTTCAGTTTTGATCATCCAAATCCAGTACTCTGAGACTGTACGCTCAGTGGAAAGGAGGCCAAGGCCTCGTGAGCATCAAGGACACAATCCAGGATGGAACATCGAACATCCAAAATCAAGAAAATGGCTTCTGCTAAGATACTGAAGAACCCTCAAACACCCAGGCCTCTGGTAGAGGACCCAAGCTTGAGAATAACACACATACCACCCAGGAGGGTGAGAAGGATATATATATATATATATATATATATATATATATATATATATATATATATATATATATATATATATATATATATATATATATATATATATATATATATATATATATATATATATATACACAGTGGTGGTCAAAAGTTTACATACACTTGTAAAGAACATAATGTCATGGCTGTCTTGAGTTTCCAGTTATTTCTACAACTCTGATTTTTTTCTGATATAGTGATTGGAACAAAACTGAAGGGGTTGACCTACCTATATAATCTAAAACCCCTTCAGTTTTGATCATCCAAATCCAGTACTCTGAGACTGTACGCTCAGTGGAAAGGAGGCCAAGGCCTCGTGAGCATCAAGGACACAATCCAGGATGGAACATCGAACATCCAAAATCAAGAAAATGGCTTCTGCTAAGATACTGAAGAACCCTCAAACACCCAGGCCTCTGGTAGAGGACCCAAGCTTGAGAATAACACACATACCACCCAGGAGGGTGAGAAGGATATATATATATATATATATATATATATATATATATATATATATATATATATATATATATATATATATATATATATATATATATATATATATATGTATGTGCGTGTGTGTGTGTGTGCATGCGACAGACAAAGAAGTGGAAGTTGAGACGAAGAAGATGTCTGGCATGATTTTAACTTAACTTGATGTCTGAGTTGTGCTTGGCACCAGTATGGTGGTATAAATATTGAATTTATAGATAAATTCTGAACAACTGCAATTTTCCAAAACACGTCTTCTCTCAGAGTAGTGGACAGAAATATTTTTATATCCTTTGCTTCAGCAATCAGAAAACACAAAGGAGGGCTTAAAGCGAAACTCTAAATTTCATCGGCTGGAGTCGATTTCTGTCTTTTGAAAATTATTTTTTCTCCCTGAGTCAGCAACTCTGATGTCAAAAATTTACAGTTTGATTCCTGACTATATTCTGAAGGTTTGTACAGCGGAGTTCATTCACAGATCTTTCATAGTCAGTCTGATTTTATACAACATTATATTCATAAATATAAGGAGAAATAAATGGATTTTGACTGTTGACAGTATTTTGTGATTGTCGGAAAGATAGAACATTTTATCCAAACTCCCTCTGTAAAAAGTGTTACTCAAATATGTGACCACTATGAAACACAATGTGTTTTTTCCAATATTCACATCCACATGTCTGGAAATGATTTGTATACCTAAACAAACACTTATCATTTTTTTCCGAACTTTGTTTATTGGGCTTAGAGAAGAGAACAGATATGTCATTCAGCATTCATGAAAAAGTACAAAAATAAACTTCCATTGTATAAACAACACAAAAGAAGAATGACAATGACAGTAATATATTATTAAATCCCCCCAAACAACACATACACATCCACAATAATAGATATAACAATAATTGACACAATAAAAAGAGAAATAAATAATAAAAGAGAGTCAACATAGTACGTGGTATACATAATCAGTACCACAGCAAACAACCCACATCACTAGAAAACCTAGAGTCAATAGACATGCAACTAACAACTATTCTGAGTGCCAGTTAATTTAATGATTATTAAAACGATTAATCATTAGTTGTTTGATTTCATACAATTGTGTAAAATGTGGATCAGTGTTTTCCAAAGCTGAAGATTCAGCCAAAAATATATTTTTTTGTCCAGACCAACAGTCCACAACCCAAAGATCATCAGTTTACTATTATAGACTAAAGAAACCAGTTAATAACCAGAGAAGAGAAGCTGGAACCAGAGAATTTGGACATTTTCTTCTTAAAAATGACTCAAAACATTTAATGGATTATCAGAATAGTTGGTGATCAATGTAAAAATTGGCAGCTAATTGATTAACTGACTAATCTTAGCACACTGGAAAAAAAGACTACGTCATATTCTTCCAAATCTATTGGAGAACAAACCGTCTTAATGTAAGAAATATACTGGGGATGTTTCAGGTGATATCTGTAAATTTACAGTTTGTCCTGTTTAGATTTGGTGTAAATATATTTCCATTTTGAAGGAAATAAGTCCTGAAGTGTAATTTTCTCAGTAGTATTCATGCTGCTCTTCTTCCACAGAAACGCCTTCTAAACGAGACGTGGTGGAAACGACTGAGTGCTACCTAGGCAGAGGAGAGGAGTACAGAGGGACGGTGGATGTGACACCCACCGGGCTCACCTGCCAACGCTGGGACGCTCAGTATCCTCACAACCACACCTTCACCCCTGAAGCCTACCCCTGCAAGTGAGTCACACTCAAAGCAGACACACACCCACCGGCACACTGTGTTTCTGTGTATCTGGCAGTGTTGTAAGGCATTACACAAAAAAAATTGGTAATATTTCACTACATATATCTGTAACACACATTGCAATGCATAAGGCATTACAATACAATTGCATTACATTTAGGTTACTCTCACCAAAATAACTGGAAATAAGGATTTGGCCAATATAACTAAATATAGCTCATCTTGTCATTATTGCTGCTAGTCACAACAGGGATTTTGTGCTTAAAGTAGTAGTAATATTACCATTTTTGTTTCAATAATGCCTTACATTACTGCATTACAACAAAAAGCAAAATGTATTACAGTAATTTATTACTTTTGTAACGCATGACTCCCAACACTGGTTGTGACTAGCAGCAGTAATGACAAGGTGAGCTAGAGTTTTGATGAATCCATATTTACAGTTATTTTGGTGAGAGTAACTTAAAAGTAATGCAATAGTAGTGCAATGACTTACATTTATACAGTAATATTGTAATGTAATGAATTGCTTTGAAATGACAGTAACAAGTAATAAATAACACATTACAGTTTTGAAGTAACTTGCCCAACATTGATTACAGGACACCTTTCTGTTTTCCAGGGACCTAAAGGAAAACTATTGTCGGAACCCAGATGGCCAAGAATTCCCCTGGTGTTTCACCACAGACCCCAGAGACCGCATCATGTTCTGCACCAACATCCCTCAGTGTGGCTCCCAGAACAAACCTGTCAGCGGTGAGAGTCCTCACAGTTTATTAGATGCCCAGCAAGGGAAGAGCACAGCGGGATTTCTCTGCTTTAAACAGAAATATTCAGCATTTTTAAAATTTTGTCGACCTTGGAGTTCACATGAGAGCCAGTAACCACACATACCGGTTTGTAACCACGTTTCCTCCGCTCCCTGTGGAGAAGTGTAGCTGTGCACAGGATTGTGGGAAGGTCTGACCGCCACGCCTAACATAAACGAACTCTGACAGCAGCTCTGGATCATCAGGTCTCACCGGACAACCAGCGGTGGAGTGGAAGGATTACTGCTGGATGGGATTCTTTCTAGGCAGCCAGAGATTTGGGATTGAAAAATGTTTATCTATGGCTGAGTCCACAAATCCAAATTTCCCAGAGGGATCTTGTGGCCTTGCATTGGGATTATAAACCTCGGTCTGACGTGCTGTGGTTTAACTCTGGAGAGTTGGAAATGTTTTCTATAGAAACGAGGTGAGGGTGGCAGAAAGATTCATTTATTCATCGTGGACGACGTCTTTGTTTTCCCACCTCTGCACAGATCCAGTTCAACCAGGATTGCTGTGAAACCAAGTGTTGATTTCACCTTCCATCTTATAATTGACCACATTTTACAATCTCATGTTTTCATAGAAACACAGCCATGCTGAGTGTTGTGTGTGGTGCGTGTTTTTTGTCTAAAGGCTGTGTCGTTTCATCTCCTCTGTCTTTTCTTCAGACTGCTATGAAGGCTTTGGAGAGAATTACCGCGGGGACCAGGCCAGGACCAGATCAAACCTGCCCTGTGCTCCCTGGAGGGACCACAGCTACAGGTCAGCTCCACTTGTGACCTCAGAACTTCCCAAATCACACCTTGATGACCAAAACAGAAGCAAACACAGATCAAGCTGTCCCGCACACCTACTTCATGTCAGACATGAGTCCGGTCTCACAGGATCAAACCACACAGGAAACCACCAGAAAGTGATCATTTTAGTTCAGCTATAAATAAGACCAATCATGTCTGGTAAGAGGAGAAAGTTAAAAACTTCTTAAAATACAGTTTTAAGAAGCAGTCATCAAGTGCACCAAATATACATTTTGTGGTCATGTTTGTTTCTTGTTATTTAAAGGTCCATTTTTTTTTTTTTTTTTTTTTTTTTTTTTTTTACAAAAATCACAATTTTGTGAAATTATACTATACTTAAGACAACTGTTTGTTCTCCAATATATATCGCTTATTCCTCATTAGGGTCACATGGTCTGCTGGAGCCAATCCCAGCACATTACAGGTGAGAGGCAGGGATACACCCCAGATGGTCTCCAGTCTATCATGGAGCACACACACCATTCACTCACACACTCACACCTATGGACAATTTAGAGTCTCCAGTTAACCTCAGCATGTGTTTGGACTGTGGGAGGAAGCTGGAGAACCTGAAACCCACCAGACACAGAGAGAACATGAAACTCCACACAGGAAGGTCCCAGACCAAAGACTGGAACCTGGGACCTTCTTACTGTGATTGATATTTATATTTGTCATCAAAAAGGTAAAAAAAAAAAAAGCTCTCAAGCTTAAAAAACTTTTTTTTTTAATTTATGGACTTATTCTTTTACCATTTACATCAAACTTTTCCATTATGAAAGTTCAAAATACATTGGGGGGAAAAGCATCTAAAATCCAAAAATGTTTTATAATCGCTGCCAGCTGCAAACATTATAACTCATCATGTCTCATAGTTGCACAATGTCTTCATGTAATGATCAGTTACTACATGTATCCTTGTTAATATTTTACTCCAATGAAGCTTAAATGAGGACACAAGGTTTTTTTAAGAGAAATGTTGTGAACATGGTCATTTTGTCCTCCTCCCAAATGTTAGTAAGGGACAGTAATTCATAGAGTAGAAATGAAATAATCCACTTTTCAACCTGCAGGGAAGTTAAAGCTTTACCTTTAGATAAACTTCCTGAAAACCAACATGGAGAATGATGTGATGCAACAAATTATTTAAAACAAATAATGTAAAAAAATGAGTAGTCCACAACCCAAAGATCATCAGTTTACTATTATAGAAGACTAAAGAAACCTGAGAAGCTGGAGCCAGCTGATTTGGACATTTTCTTCTCAAAAATGACTCAAATCGATTATGAAAATACTTATTGATTAATGTGATATTTGGCAACTAAAATATTATTCGACTAATCAATGCAGCTCTACTTCACAATGCATCAAAGTATGATGATGGAAACACAACTGCTAATAATGAAAACAAACGTGTTATGGCGTCAGTGGAAGAAGACGGATTAGGTCTATGTGTATAAGAGATTAGGTCTTGGATTTAAACAACATGGTGTGTGTGTTTCTAAAGAACCTGAGCTGTGGCTGGGATGTGGTGGTGGCCTGTCGTTGACCTTTAGTTCAGTCTGACTGTCATTAAGTTAAGATAAGATAATCCTTTATTTGCCCACAGTGGGGAAATCACATTACTAACAGCAGTAGAGACAGGACAAGTGCCATGCAAGAAAAGAAAAGACTGCACACAGACTATATATATATAAATAAATAAATTAAATATAATATAGGAGCAGCAGGAAGTAAAGACCTGTGGAATCTCTCCTTCACACAGAGAGGGTTGATCAGTCTTGTCACTGAAGCTGCTCTCCAGAGAAGACAGTACGTCCTGCAGGGGCTGAGACTCATGGTCCAGCATAGATGTCAGTTTTGCCAGGACCCGTCTGTTACCCACCTCCAAAAAAAAACTTTTAAGTGACTAAAATTGAAGAAAAAGTCAGCAAGCAGAGAGAGCTGTTGCATTCTTCCCATAGATCATGATAGTAAAAGAGAAGCCTGTAACCCTGTTAATTACTAATCTTTGTATTCTAGATTTTTTAATTCATGGACTTTTTATCCATCAAAAGCCTGTGCAACAGCAAGGACAGTTTATTTATTTATTTTTCTTTGAGCGGATTTGTTAATGTGGTCAACAAGGGAGTTAACTCAAATATGAGTTGTTTTTTTTTTTTTTTTGCAATTTACACATTCTCATCGCCCAGCGGCATGATGAGAGGTCAGAGCATTAGGTGGTGACTCTACTGATCAGCCTCTATGGGTCACAAATAAACCCGGAGGTCAGGAATTTTTTCAGCGTATGTACAAGGCAAGCAACAATTGAAATGAAGGCTGGCCATTTTTTAGTCTGTTATCCAGTTCTATAATACATCCATGGTTTCCTTGCAGACGACCTCACTCAGCAGGAATGACTCCAGCCATAACTGCACTGCACTGCTGACATCTGAGCCCCATCCCTCCTTTGTAGGGACACTTCAAAGCCAATCAGGTCTCCTACTCTGTGGGGTCAGAGGTCAGGGGAGTGATGGCTGTTATGCTAGCTGTGATTTCATACCCAGCAGCTCTTCTCTGTGTCCTCCACCTTATCGACTGAGGAATTCAGCATGGGAAGGATTTCAGTTTGTGCTTTTAACATCCTTACGAGCTGTGTGGGATCTGTCTGCCTGATCGTGTATTAATGTGTGAGTGTAGGTGGTGCATACTGTTTCAGTGAATAATTCCTGCAGATCACCTCCTTATCTTGTCCTGAGGGAGACAGAGTCGACACAGCTGTGTGTAGTTTGACTGGCCAGATCCTATCCCGATAAAATTTGTTTAGCTTTCACTAATAGATATAAATCACCAAGAAATCCTTTTCACTCTCATTTGCAGAGGAATGATCTCATTTTATTTTGAAATTGCCTGTGGGGCTTCCCAGAATGTTGATGAAAGATGAGTTATTGGATGTTTTGTATTTGTGTGTGTTCAGCGGTGAGGGGGGGGTGCTGACTGCTGGCCTGGAGGGAAACTACTGCAGAAACCCTGATAAAGACACACATGGGCTGTGGTGTTATACCAACAACTCTGCCATACCTTGGGACTACTGCAACGTGAAGCCATGTGAGTGCACAGCTGTATGCATGCATGTGTGTGTCTGTGTTTGTGTGTGCATACATGCATGCAACACCTTCACACATGTATACACATAGACATAAAGTTAAGGAAAATAACATGTGGAAGTGAAAATTTGATGTACTTAAAGAGTAGGCATACAGACATACACGCACACAAACACACACACAAGCAGACATTCTGTTGTAGATCTGTCTACACTCTCAGGTCTGTATGTCAGAGAAGATTCACAACTCATCAGGTAGATAAGGGGAGGCTCCTTTAACTGCTCCCAGATGGACCAAGAGCCAGAGGCATGTGGACTGTGTCTGTATGCAAACTGAAACTGCAGGAGTCTGTGTGTTTGTGTGTGCTGGTTTTGAAATTATATTTTTAATATAAAGCAGTTTCTAGCAGAGACTAGTTCTAGTATAACACTCAGCATTTTCTTTCATTTCTGCTGTTCTATGTGGAGTTTCATGTTCTCCCCGTGTCTGTGTGGGTTTCCACCGGGTACTCCGGCTTCCTCCCACAGTCCAAAAAACATGCTGAGATTAATTGGAGACTCTAAATTGTCCATAGGTGTGAAAGTGTGAGTGAATGGTGTGTGCCACATGATAGACTGGTGACCATCTGGAGTGTATCCCTGCCTGTAATGCGCTGGGATTGGCTCCAGCAGACCCCTAAGACCCTAATGAGGAATAAGCGGGTATAGAAGATGAGATGAGATATATATTACTATTCAAAATAAAAGTCCAATGTGAATAACTAGATTAATCCAGGTTTTTATTCTATTTGTATTGCTACATTGCAAACTACTGTATTTACCAGCAGGTTCAGTAGATTCTCAGAAAACCAACCAGACCCAGCATTCATGATATCAGTCTCTGAAGGCTGTGATATTGGACAATTAGTTGAAAGGGGTGTGTTCAAAGATAGCAGTGTGGTATTCAATAAGTGAAGTTATCAGTTTTGTGAAAAAAAAAAAAAAAAAAACAGGCATGAATCAGGTGGCCCCTAATAAAGGATGAAGTCAGTAATTGTTGAACACGCATTTCTCTTTGAAAGCCTGAGGAAAATGTGTCGTTGACATTGCTCAGAACAGAGTACTTGGATTAAAAAGTTGATTGGAAAGTGGAAAACTTAGAAAGAGATGCAAACAAATATAGGCCGTTTAGCTAAAATGATCTCCAATGCCTTAAAATGGAGACAAAACCAGAGACAATTGTCAAAAAACAGAAAATGACCATCAGAATGGATGCAAGAATAATTAGAATAGTAAAGACTCAGTCAATGATCAGCTCCAGGATGATCAGAGACAGTCTGGAGTTACCTGGAAGTGCTGTGACTGGTAGAAGACGTCTGGCTGAAGCTGATCTATTTACTGGAATCACCACAAAGTCCCTCTGTTAAAATAAGTCATGTGCAGAAGAGGAAAAAATGTACCAACACATCAACGAAAGAGAAATGGAGGAACATTTTGTGAACTGAGGAGAGTAAATAGTTCTTATTGGGTCTAAGGGCTGCAGATGGTTAATGAGACGACCCCAAACTGAATTGAAGCTACAGTTCAGTCTGAAAACAGTGAAGATGGTGCTGCAGCATCATGATGTATCATACTATGGTGTCAGGACTATTTATCACATACCAGGGATCATGGATCAGTTTGCATATATGAAAATACTTGAAGAGGTCATGTCTTATGCTGAAGCGGAAATGTCCTTGAAATGTGAGTTTCGACCCCAAACACACAAATTAACCAGTAGCATCTTGATTCCACACCAATAAACTTAAAGTTATGGAGTGGCCAGCCCAATCACTGGACCTTAATCCAATCAAGATCTTGTGGGGTAACATAAAAACTGCTTTTTCTGAAGTAAAACTAAGAAATGCAAAGGGTTTGTGGAATGTTGGCATACCAGCTGAAAGGTTCCACTAGTTGGTTGACTTCATGCTGCAAAGATGTGAAGCCGTTATAAAAAAAAAAAAACTGATCATACAACTTATTAGTTCAGTGATTCACAGGATTAATAAATCCTAAAAACAAAAAAGTTTGTACAAAATAGTTTTGAGTGTGTAAAGTCAACAGCAGACACTGATATTGTTTTGAACACACCGCTTTCAAGTAATTATCCAATGTCACAGTCTTAAGAGCGTACATATCATTAATTCTTGGTCTGGTTGGTTTTCTGAGATTCTACTGCACCTTCTGGTAAATAATTTGCCATGTAGCAATAAAAAAAAATAACAAAAACTTGGATTAATCTAGTAAGTGTGAGGACTACAGGGAATCGAATACAGGTCTCCTGCGTGAGAGTCAGGAGCCTTACCCCTAGGTTAGAGGTGGCAGGGAAAACTCAGATGCAGAGACAGAGACAGTCCAGTAAGGTTCAGTAAAGTCCTTTACTTAATGAGCCAGGCAAAAGTATCCAATAAAACATCCAAGAGAAAAAAAGGTCAAGAGAGTACAAAACAGTTTCTCCAAAAATAAAAAGGTAACAAATCAGGCAAAACACCAAAAATAGGTCTTAGTAGGGCGCAGTCGCCAGGGAACAAAAAATACTCAGATACTTAACTGTCATACACCATGGCCTAGTATCATTTCAAGATTCAGCAAGAAACAAAAGGATCAGGTGGCTTATATAGGCAAGTTAACAGGTGGACACAATCAAACAATCAGTGACACAATTGAAACACACGTGACCTGCAATCATGCACACTGGGGACCCCACATGGACAAAACTGTGATTACAGTCCCAGAATCCTGACAGTAAGTCACATTGGACTGAATCAGTGAGGATGTTTGATGTTTATTGATTAGTTAAATGTGTTTCTTTGTTTCACTGTGACGTAATCACTATTTCCTCTTATTCATCTATCAGCTGATCCCTCATTTGTCTCCTGCAGGTGACACTTCACAGAACGCCATTCCACTGGGTGAGTGTCTGCCTGTGTGTGTGTGTGTGTGTGTGTGTGTGTGCTGCTTTGATGCCTGTGCAGCAAGCATCTTGACATGTAACATAGTTTCCCCATTGACTTATATTGGTCCAAGTGACTTTCAATAGTACTACTCATGCATGTGCAGTGCAGCAGTGTGATGCTGCACTGCAGTAATCACACAACGTGCTGGGTCTACACATGACATTCATGTGTTTTTTTTTGCAAACACACATGAACGTGTGTATGAAGAAAATGTACCATTTTCATCACAAGCTACATCACACATAACAAGAAGCTGTGCATGTCTGTCTGCCACTGTTTGACAAATGTTCAGCGTTCACATATACATATTTTCACAGTTTCTGATGCTAGACAGAAAGAGAAAGAGTGACATCTTCAATTTCAAAAGGCTATAATTTAAAAGTGATAAGAGATAGAGACTTTCTGTAAATTAGAGAAATATTAGGGATGATTCAAAGTTCATGTAGGGATTAAATGTACCCATCTATTTCGCATATTATGACATCTGGTAAAAACACTGTACCGAGATATAATTTCAAGTCTCCACACCAATACACACTTCCCGATCAACACCCCCACCCTGTGAAACACTGTCTCACCACTAATATTGGGTAAAGGATCTAAGTTTGTACTTGGTGTCGGACTAAACTTTCGCTTCGCACCATTGCAAGGCTGGGACGCAGTTGAAGCGTGGCCAATAAACGCATCACCGTCATCTTCTGAAGGCAGATATTTCCCTTCAGAATCCAGGTCCGCGAATAAAAGATCCAACACTTTACTACAGGTAAACGTGTTTGTTGACAGTAGATCATGATATGATGCATTTATTTGTTGATGTTGACAATATTGCTCTGATAAAAAGGCTCACACGTGCATGTGTTGCTCTTCGCTCACATTGATTCAGTGCACTTTTGCAGGACTTTTTTGTGTAGAAGCATGACATAATTCTGAGTTGGGGAGATAGTATGACATGTCTGACATCTAGTGGAGTGAAATTCTAATGAAATTTGCCACCCACATTTGTTTTATTCAGTGCAGCAACTTGTCGACTTAAGTCTAAGTCAGGCTAATGGTGCACCAGTTCACACCCATTAACATGTCACATAGTTGTGGTTAACCCGTTTACCTATTTGTTGTTATAGGAGGAGGTCCTTAAACTACACCTCTCTGTATATGCAGCATATTTATCGTATGTCCTAGCCTTAGATGTAAAAATCAGAGGTGGACTAGGAAAATACTAATTATTTGTTCTTGGCTACTGTACAGTATAAGCGTAGCTATATTTAAGTTTTCAGACATTTTACTTTTACATCTTATAGCCTTTTAATAAACCTCTGTGACTGAAAATCATGTTTATTAAAAAAAAACAACACAAATGTTAACATTTCTTAAATTAAGAACATGATTTTACCTCATAAAAATGATCTGCTTCAACCCATATTTTTTGGTTGTTAACCTTTCTGAAACTATTTTTCATTCATCATTTTCCTCCCACTTCTCTACTTGATCATCTGTCCAAAAGCACGAAAGACAAACTACTAGATTTGCAGAATAGAAAATATTTATTTTAAACAGCACTTTGTAGCAGGCTATAGTAGGCTACATGAAACTCTATATTATATGTATAAAATACCTAATAGTCTAATCTCAGACCAAACAGTTTCAGAAGAAATATTGTCAGTTGAACGGCATCAAACCAAACGCTGTCAGGAAAAAAAACACTTAGCTCCCAATGTTCCAGCCTTAAGGGGAAAGTTAAGGCAGAATTAACATAACAACTGTTTGGCCAATTATGTTCAGGTTTTTGTGACATTTCTTGATGTGAAAACATTTTAGACATTTTTAGGTAAGACCTCTGAATTCATCAAAAACAAATATTCATGTGATTAACAATGCAGCAAATAAACAAAATAGAGTCCAGAGTAAAATGATCAAACTCATCGAAAATATGTAGTCAAATAAAAGTGGAACTAGTACTGAAGGATGAAAAAACTACACCAGTAAAGTACAGATACACCATTTGACTACAATAATGTAATTGTTTTACTTTGTTACTAAACCTAAATCTCTACCAAAGCAACATGTAAAACAGTCAATAAAATGATACTAATAAAACTATAAAATAAATAAATAAAACTAATATCGAATCTATCCTAATGGTTTTGGGAAAAAACAACAAATTCAGCTTCAAATCTGATGTATTTGACATTTTTCCTATTTTTTATGGGGAGGGGTATGAGTCCTGGCTGGAGGCTGCAGCTTTCAGCTGGGAACTGACTGGAAGTCACACTGCGGTCACCTGGAAAATCCAGATTGATTTTAGGAGAATTCTGACTAACTGCAGCTTGTGCACCTGCCGATAAAGTTTTCCACCACAGTCAAAGCCTGTTGTTTAGTTAGGTAGTTAGTTGTTTAGTTACTGTGCGTGATGATGAGCCTGCATTCTACAAATTCTGCAAAATTATTCATTACTAAAGGTTAGAGCTTGGCTACTGTACTACAAATCCCCGGAAACAAAAAAGTTTTCATAGTTTGTTAGATAATAAAATGGTATGTTTACTTTTTCCACTCATGGCTTTTTTACCTGTCAGCTATGCGTGCACCAGTTACAGTGGAATAATCATTAATTAAGCTGGTGATCTGTCTGTGTGTTCTTGTAAATGAAGAGGGGCTGAGATTCACTTTGCTGACACTACCATTTGTACTTCGATCACTATTTTTGACTAGTTTATCAGTTGATTGTAGACTGATTACTGACATGTTTTACTGCAATAAAAATGAAAAACAGACTTCTTTGGATATTCTCAGTTACTACAGAAGCCAGGCCTTGTCCATTATGCTCCTGATGGGACCTGTAACAGAGCCAAACTGGAGCAGGACAACACCTCCTCCACCTCTAACATCCTGTAAAAAAAAAAGAAAAAGAAAAAAAAATCCCACTCTGCAATTGTTTCAAAAATATGTCCGCTCCCAGCTGGTTTATGAATGATTTATAAATTAGTATGCATTTATTAATCATGAATCATCTTTCTCGGTCAACTCTCTTCATCAGCTTCTTCTTCTTGTGAATTTCCAGCAGGCTGGTACGGCTCAGTGCTGCCTCACACTGGTCAACTAGAATTCATTCATTCATCTTCTATACCCGCTTATTCCTCATTAGGGTCACATGGTCTGCTGGAGTCAATCCCAGCACATTACAGGTGAGAGGCAGGGATACACCCCACATGGTCACCAGCCTATCATGGAACACACACACCATTCACTCACAATTTAGCGTCTCCAGTTAACCTCAGCATGTGTTTGGACTGTGGGAGGAAGCTGGAGAACCTGGAGAAAACCCACCAGACACAGAGAGAACATGAAACTCCACACAGAAAGGACCCAGACTAAGGACTGGAACCTGTGACCTTCTTGCTGTGCAGACTATAATTCAATCATATTAAAAGAACAACTACATGACACATTCATGTGTATGTATTGGTACAGCATTCATATCCACTTCCTGTCTAACTTCAGAAACTGGTCCACCATGCAGATCCATTTCCTGTCTAGCATCAGAAACTGGTCCAGCATGCAGATCCACTTCCTGTCTAGCATCAGAAACTGGTCCACCACGCAGATCCATTTCCTGTCTAGCATCAGAAACTGGTCCACCACACAGATCCATTTCCTGTCTAGCATCAGAAACTGGTCCACCATGCAGATCCACTTCCTGTCTAGCATCAGAATCTGGTGCAGCATGCAGATCCACTTCCTGTTTAGCACCAGAAACATCAAAAATACATGTGTGTGAATGCTGGACAATATTTGTCAAACAGTGACAGACAGACATACACACACTGTAGGTGTGTCACGCAACTTCTTATGTGTGAAATACAAACTGTAACAACACACATGACAAAATGTATTAAGTTAATCATACATGCACACACCTGTTAATGTGTGTTGTGTTTTCAGAATGTGACAGAATCATTTTTATTCAACATATATATATATATATATATATATATATATATATATATATATATATATATATATATATATATATATATATATATATATATATATATAGAGAGAGAGAGAGAGAGAGAGAGAGAGTATGCGTGTCTGTGATTTGTTCTCAGTATATAATAACTCAGGAACAAGAGATGAAACCTTCACTGCCTTAAAATATTGAGTTCTATGTGTTATGTGAACAAAGTCCATAATTACCTTAATTAATGACCTCGTCAGCATAATTGGTTATGTTTTATATCCAGTGATTATTCCAGCAGATCATTAGGCAGCTGAAGTGCCTCTTTTATTCTCACCATGTAAACACTATATCACAATTAAGCATGTTTAAGCCTATGAAGCTCATTCATATTTTCAGTTTGGTTTAAACATGTATTATATGTTAGTGTGAGGTGTGTGTTGATGTGTGTGTGTATTTTTCCAGGTGAGCTGTCCACTGTGGGCTGTTTCGTCCATAAAAGAACCAGGATTGTGGGAGGAAGTCCAATATCAGACGGCAGCTGGATGGTCAGCATACAGAAAGGGTGCGAGCTGCTTGCTGCTGCTCTAACATTCTCCACATCTCCACTCTACAAACACACTGTTCACAGCTGCTTTTATTTTTATTTACAGGTTTCTTTTCAGTGTTATTTGATATAACACTGTAGTTAGGTTTAGGCACAAAATCACTTGGTTAGTGCTAAAAAATAAAATCATATTTAGGTTAACCCTCTATTGCAAAGTGTTGCCATAATGCAACAATTACTTTATCTTTATTTTTCTAGAAAGCTGTGATATAAAATCTATGTTTTTACAGGTGTGAAAAGGGGGCTTTTATTTTGAAGGACATACAATTTATGAAGTCACATGACCAGGATATCCTGTTTACTCATGGACATTTGACATGTGAGAATCATTGTCTCACAACTGAAGGTTGTCTTTTATTCACAATCTTGGAAAATTCCCCCCCACCTAACTGAGGTGACTTTTGGTTCTTTAAACCACAAATATATTGCTACTAACATCAAAACATAAAACAAAATGCAGGCTTATTGTAAAAAAAATGGGTCATTGATAAAGCAGGGCCAGTATTGCAATATTTGTTGTTGTGGTTCAGGAGGTAAAGTGGGTCTGTCATTTAATGTGTATATGTAAATGTAATAATTAGTGTATGATGGCGTGCGTCTGCAGGTCTATGCACTGGTGTGGAGGTTCACTGATACGACAGGAGTGGGTCCTGACTGACAGACAGTGCTTCTCCTCATGGTAACTTACAAACATTCATTCTATTCACTGTTTGTTCAAGGTTTATGTATCTGCATATTTGTGTGGAAGAGTATCACAAGATATAACTTTTTTATTTTGCATTCTGAGAAAAAGTATCAGTTTCATACTCGGCACTAAGCCTCTTTCATAAATATTCCTACAGACTTGTTTTAGCTGCTTCTGTCTGTCCTGAACAGTCTGAGTAGCTGCTCAATGGAGATTAATGAATATGAACTTCTTTAACTCGACTGGTTTCTCTGCAGTGTTCCAGACCTCAGTGAGTATCGGGTGTGGCTGGGAGTCAACAATATTCAAGAGGGAGCTTCTGACTGGTCCAAGCGGCAGGAAGTCAGCATAGCTCATGTGATATGTGGTCCTGAGGGCTCCAGTTTAGCCCTCATCAGGCTGTCTAAGTGAGTCCCATCCGCTCAGGATATATTGTCATTGTTATGTGTTTGTGAGATGCTGATTCTGCTTCTCTGTTGGTGAAATACATCTAGGCCTGCTCTTCGTGCCTTTCCTGCTGACAACGTTCATACCATTCAACTCCCAGTGGCCGGCTGCTCCATCCCAGAGGGAACAATATGTAAAATGTATGGATGGGGAGAAACCAAAGGTACCAACATTCTGTATTTTACATTCATTACAGCTGTTGTATACATCCCCCAGGGTCTCACTGATTTGCAATATATCGCATTCATATGAGGTTTGCTGCAACAACTCTGAATTATTCTGCGTATTTGTTTTAAAATGACATTCGGTGGAGGTCTACAGTTCTACTGTAACACAATCTGCTCTTAAATAACTGGCTCTGTGGACTTGTGGCCATATGTTTCTTGACTTTAGGTCAGTGCAGCTGCTGGGTGGCAGAGAAGATTGATATTTCTAATATAATGTGTGCAACTCATTTAGACCTCCCTCCCACATGACACAGCACTTGTTACATTATAAAATCAAAACATAGAAGGTCTACGTTTATATTTACAGAACTGCTAAACAAGCAGAGGTGGAAGAACTCAGATACTAAAGTAAAAGTAACAGCAGAATGTAAAAATATTGCTTTCATAATCTTACATATGTTGCGGTGTAGACGTATCGTAGCTAAATATACATTACAGTATTTGTTGTGTTGTGACTGATATAGTAAAACAGTTGTTATACAGCTGCAGTTCAAATAATTAGAATATCGTGACAATATTTTTTACCAATCATTTCAGAAAGTGAAACTCATATATAGAGTCAATACAAATAGTGACATAAATTTGAGCCTTTATTTATTGTAATTCTGAGGATTATGGCTCATATATATTAAAATTCCCAAACCTTTCACAATGGAGAGTCTGTGCTGCGACCTCATACAGCCATGGACCGTCCACTACCATGGATCTGATGCTAGGCTTCTTTTACTCACCCCTAATGAGTTTGGTATGGGGGTGAGTCTAGATCCAAAGTTATTGATGAAAACCTACTGACCATCCAGCTTTCAGCCTGACAGAATAATCATCTGATCTAACAAGCTGTGGTGTTTCCATGATAATGATGACATCACTGACACAGCCTAACTCCAGTTTAACCACTAGTGATGACATCATCTACTCTACTGCTGCAGGCTCTCTCCATAGAAATGAATAAGGAATTAAATGCCACTGAAACTGAGACTACATCGCCTTGGTTACTACCACCTTTATCTTTTTTTGAGCAACCAATCGACTATGAGGAGGCATGATCTCGATATCAAGGAAATTGGTTTTATAGGTCCTTCACATGATGCCCACCAAGTTATATGGTTGTAGAAACTTCAGATGTTATTGAGGAGAAGCCATGAGCCATCAGCTTTGAGGAGGCATGGCCCTGATATCACATTTGAATCTGTGAGTTGTCAAAAATGTATAGGAGTAAAGGTATAAAGTAGCATCACATGGAAATACTCCTATAAAACACAGGAACCTTAAAATTGTACCTAAGTGGAGTAATTGTGTAAATGTACTTGGCTATTTTCCAGCAGTGTAATTAAAGGACCTTCCTTTCCCTCCATCAGGCACTGGCTATGACGACCTGCTGAAGGCGGTAGATCTGCCTATCGTCAGTAATGAGAGATGCAGAGAAATGCACAGAGGAAATCTCCAAATTACCAACACCAAGATCTGTGCAGGAGGGAAGAGGAACGAGGGTGTATGTGAGGTACACTGTTTCTTGATCCAGATCATCAGTCCTGATGGGGAATATAACTTGTGACCTCTGACATATGTGCTTTAAGCTCCGTTTGCTCGAAATCGAGTCTGCAGCTGAGTTTTCTGATGTAAATTGAATAGTTGGAGACTGCTGTAGCAAATTTCATTAGCCATCAATGTCTTTTTGTGGTTTGCAGCTTTGGAGAAGAACCTAGTGCTGATGGATAAAATAGAAAACATGGAGAATGGAGAAAAACGGAGAAATGGAGAGAAATGTTTTGCTTTCATTTAAACCCATCAGTTCAGTCTCAGAGAATCATATTAGAACAGGAATTGTGCATTTTATGATAGAAGCATGGGATTTCTAACCTAGCTAGAAAATAAACTTGATGGTGTATTCTGTTTTCAGCTGTGGAGGGTTATCAGATTTGACCTCAGAAGACTGTGACAGGTCAATATCCAAAATGACCACCAGTACCCCAATTCTAAAGTTCATACATGTTTAATTGTGAAACCTGTAAGTATAGGAAAAATATTGAGGTGAAGGTCATTTGTGTCGTTTTTTTTTTTTTTTTTTTTTTTTTTTAAATTATATAGCTTTTTAAAACTCAGACATTTTACAGTAAAGGTTGGTTAAAAACAATAACAACTCAAAGTCACTTTACATTAAAAGCTAGTTAAAATTAGTTAAAAACAATAATACTGATATTAATAATAATAATAAATATTGTTATAAGTATTACCCTTATTAAAATAACCAATGAATCAGAAAGCATTTTTGTTTATTATATTATATACATATACGCATACATATACACACACGCTCTCTGCACCCCCCCGTGCGCACTGAACGAAATGAACGGATCTTTTTACTGAACGATCTGAACTGAACTACTTCTTCAAAGTGAACGACAATTCCCATCACTACAACTCAGTTAAATAAAAGTCTGTTGTCCAGGCATTCATATAATTTGTAATTTAGTTTTCTTAAAATCTCGTCTCGTCCCGATCTCGTGAACCCAATCTCGGGTCTCGTCTTGTGAGCTGAGCGTCTCGTCACACCCCTAATAAATTATAAAGCATATGATAATATTTGTGTTAGCTAGCATGCTAGCTAATTCACTCCTTTTGAAAATGCAGCCAAATAAGTAATCACTAGTTATATATGCCAGAGTCAGCTTTGTACTGTAATTGAACCACAGTTTTTTTAACAAAAAAATAATACAAATAATATTTACATTTCACCTGAATTCAAAATGATGTGGACATTATGATTATGACAGCACAGGAAGGATGAGACCCCATCCCTGGTGGTTAAGATGTGTTACTATGACAACAGATAATTAGTTGATATCATTGCTAAGGCAGGACCATAAGCCAAACGACAATATCCAGGATTTATTAGTAGGTACTAATATTATTAGTATTAGTAAGGCTCAACAAAAGGTAACTGCAGATAATTCCTTGGACCTGGAGGACTGGTGGACTGGCAACTATCTTGGATTTTGACCTCTCACATTCCTCCACATCTGAAAATGTACCATATGATGGACACAAACTGTTAGAAATGTCATGCTTCTATCATATAATGCATCAACATGGTGGTTATCTCCCAGACTACAACATGATCTTCCCCTCAACCAAACTCAGGCTGCAACCACTGACTATTAAAATAGACATTTGATCTATAGATTATTTAAATGATTAATGGAGTAATTGTTTGGTTCATAAAATGGTGTAAAATTCAATCACTTTTTCCCAAATCTGATTATTTTGTGGTCTCTTTAGTTTTCTATAATAGAAAACTGGGTTGTGAACTGTTGGTCTGGAAAAAAAAATACATGAATCTTCAGCTTTGGGAAACACTGATCAACAATTTACAGTATTTTATTACCCAAACAACAATAGATTTAATAATCAATAGATTATTGATTATTTATCAACTATCAGAGTTTTCATGTGTTGCAGCCCCAGTTTACACAAAAATAATGAGATTTGAGAAGTTGGAACCAGCCAAACTTTGATGAACCTGGTGTATTAAAGCATTGTGTTTCTCTCTGCAGAGGGACTATGGTGGCCCACTGGTGTGTCAGGATGGAGACTTCAGGGTCATCGTAGGGGTTAGCGTTCACGGTCGCGGCTGTGCTCGAGCCAACCAGCCGAGCATTTTCATCAATGTGCCCTTCTATGCAGAGTGGATCTATAAGGTCTTCAAACATTACCCCAAACCAGAGATGGTCTGAGGCGCAGCAGAGAACCAACCAGACCAGAGCAGCACATCAAACAAGCACAGATTAGATGAAAGGATGAAAGGAACCACTGTAAGATTCAAACACATCACTAACAGAGACCAGAGGAGTGAAATCGATACTGTTCGGATTAGCTCCTGAAGCAGCTAATAGGAAAACAACGGGACACAGCACAATGATGATGAGTTATCCCTCATTTTCTTATGGTAGCAGAATCCACCAGAGTGGTGTGTGTGTCCGTTCATTTATCTATCTTGCCGGCCTGAAAGATTTTTTGGAGTTGAAACTATGTCTATCTCATTTAGAAAGGGTGGTCCCCAGAGTGTAGGTATTTGACAAATATAACCAGGTATGTGTGTGTGTGTGTGTGTGTGTGTGTGTGTGTGTGTGTGTGTGTGTGTGTACGTGTGGATACTTCCTGGCATTACTTGAACATTTGGAACACCAAAGTGCAGTGATTGGGCAGCTCCATCCACTCAGACAACAAGCCAGTGGTGGAGTGATGTTAACGCACTTTAACGGACCTCCAAGCTTCTCTCAGATAAAGTGGTTCTTACTGTACATAGTATTTTAATGAGTGTATTTCTGACACTTAAACAGTGATTTGGGTCTTATAGATCTATGGCATGAGAGGGATGAATGTGCCGAATAAATTTAGATGTTATCTGCATTTTCAGCTTTTAATCAAGTTTCCATCTCATTATTGATGTCAGCAGTTATATATGGAGCTGCATCAGTTTTTATATTAAATCAAAAAGAACAGGTTTGCAATTAAATATGTGTTATTGTAAGTAAAATAAATGATTGATTAAATGCAAAACCTTTTTTTTGAAAAACCAAAAGCTCTGTTTGCTGCTTCATCCATTTAATTTTGTGTGTATTATTCAATTTAAAAAACAGTTTACAACAGAGTTACATACATAAAATAAATTTGAGATCAAAAATGTTTGGTTTAAAATACAAACATTTTATTTTAACGTCTATTTTTTTTGTTTGTTTGCAAATAATTTTTTGCAAACAAAAATGCAAACAAAATGAATGGATTTGCTTTTCAATCAATGATTTATTTCACCTGTGGTGTTTGATGCATAATGTAGAAGCTGTTTCTCCGTAGCTATTGAAACAACGATATGAACTCCGCTTGTAGTATACAATGTTTATCACAAAGCCACTGATATGTAAAAGAAGCTGTCAGCACATTTTGATATTTAAAAACTCTTGAATTTCTAGCACAGAATTTTTTTTTTTGCATTAAAATTATGTTTCTGGATTTTTAACCTCTAAATTTAATGAATATTTTTGTTAATTGAAAACTTTCAATATTTACAAATTCCACCAAAAATTGACCACAAAATATTATAAATGAACAAGTTCTTGAACATATAAAAACTACTATTTACTATTCTAACTACAGGGGCAAAGCATCCGTCCAGATACATTATTTCAATGAAAAACAATTCAGTCCTAGAAATTTAATTATTAAATTTTAAATCTGGAGACAAATTTGCTTCCATCTGCTGACCAGTTTGTTCTGTAAATCATGTGTTCACTCACGCTCTTTCTATATAAAACCTGTGATTTCCTAATACATAATGTGTCATTGTGTGTGCGTTTGGAGCTGCAACAATAATTAATCTTTTCGTCCATCAACATAAAATTAATCAGCAACTATTCTGATAATCAATGAAAAGTTCTCCTTTAAAAAGGTCCCATATTTTTGGTAGGGTGAATATTTTTATATAAATACTGCCTCATGTCACATAGACATATTGAGAAACTGCCTTTATATGAGCTGTTGGGGCTTATGAATGTGACATCACAACTATACAGTCACCACCCATAGTCAATTAAATCAGCTGATCAGAGATGAGACACAAACCGATCTGTTGTTCAAAGCTGCAAAAAGAAGATATATTTCTTAACAAATATATATCATTAGGGACATCTCAACTTCACATAAAACTAGGACATGCGGGACCTTAAAGAGCACCAAGCATCAAAAGCACCAAGAGAATATCATGTTTTGAAATAAACAATTTTAAAAATAATGAAACCAAAAATACATTGTGTTGTGGATATCAAAACGTTTAATGAAATGCATTAGAAGTGTAAATTATGGGACATTTAGGAAAAAAAACATCAATAATTTTCTGGTTATAGCTTTTCATCTGTTTTATATCATTGTAAATATGTCTGTTTAATTGCGGCTTCATGACGACGACTGAGGCCCTGAAATAGATTAATGCACGTCTTTTACTGTGTAAAACGAGCGAGATGCTTTATGCTCCAACTGCATTATGTCTATGTGAGTGTGTTAGTGTGCAATGAAAGATGCTGCAAGCTGCTATATTCCACAGGTTGTACAGAACTGTCTTATGTTTTATGTATAATGTGCATCACTATAAATTTCATGTAATTTTATCCAATATACTTAATGTAAAACTTTTAATTTCATCGGTTATCTGAAATGTTTTGTAGATGTCTGGCACCATAATAAATGTTTTTTTTTTTTTTTTTTTTTGTAATTTAATCGATGAGATTCTTCTTTTCTTTTAACACATTCTTTGATTCTCCTGTGTTCTAAAGGAAATTGTATGTAAAATCTTATCAGGTGAATGTATCATATTTTTTTGTACAATTAGTCCAGTACTGAGAAGTATCTTGAATAAACTTAATTCATTCACAGATCATTTTGCTAATTTAATATTTTTTCTTGATTTTGGTTTTAAGAAAACAAGATTAAATCCAAAAATAGTTTTAAAAATTTACCAATCTACCAATGGAATGAGATAACTGATAATTCTACTCAATATTGGATTGGCCTGCAATTAACAACAATTTTGATTGTAATTAATCTACTGTATCTATTGAAATAAAAATAATCAATTAGTTGTTTGGTTCATAAAATGGTGTAAACCACTGATGACTTTTTTTCCCAAAGCTGAAGATTCAACCTAAAATGTCTTTTTTTGACGAGACCAACAGTCCACAACCCAAAGATAAGCAATTTACTCTTATAGAAGACTAAAGAAACCAATTAGTCCAATATTGAGTAGAAGTATCTTTAATTATTTGATTCCACTGGCAGATCATTTTGCAAATTTCAAGCTAATTTTATTTCATGATTTTAAGAAAATAAGGTTAAATATAAATATTAAAATGGGATAAAAAATTGCACTAATTGTACTAACTGTTACACTCACCAACCACAAGATGGCACCATAGTAGCATAAACACAGTAAGGATGGTGATAGAATTTCTCTCTCCCACATACACACACAGTAGTCACACTCATCCTTGTATATGCATAAGCTGTTCAATGACCAAATGCCACAAACAACGTTCTGCTGTCCACCTGTTTAGAGTCTAACATACAAGGAGTGAGAGAGAGATAAGGGGTGTAAGAGTGTGTGTGTGTGTGTGTGTGTGTGTGTGTGTGTGTGTGTGTGTGTGTGTGTGTGTGTGTGTGTGTGTGTGAACAGTGAAGTGAGTGAAGGTGAAAGAGCAGGAGAAGTGGGACTGAGAGCTCCAGATTAAACGGTGAATTACTCCACTCCTCTAATCCATTGACGCTGTATTAAGGAATTCATGGAGCCAGCAGGAAATAGACGGGATCAACAATTTCACACACTGTGTTGCTTAAAATTGTGCTGATACTGACACACAACATGTATGCAGCGTGCATGCACACACGCACAAACACACACTGACATGAATCTCTCTGATAACAGCGACTGTAGAAGAGAAGCATCAAAGGACAATGAAGTGTAAGAAGTCTGCTTTCATCTGCAGGTCAGGTGGACCAGAGAAAGACACAAATATGGAGACGTAACAACTGCAAACACAGACACACACACACACACATACACACACACACACACACACACACACACACACACACACACACACAGTAGTTTCACGCCAGCATGAGCATGCCTGACACAAGCCATGTTCTCTGTATCCTGGATCATTAGCTTCATGTATGCTGTAGATCTCACGGTGCACTGACTGTGTGTGTCGTTTCTTTTTTTTTTTTTTTAACAGGGAACAGTACAGCTGATACTCAGGTACTGAGGTACTCAGGTACAGCAGTGGACCAAGTATTCTTACTGGAGTAAAAGTAGAAATATTGCCATTAAAATGTCATTACTCAATAACAAGTAAAAGTCAGTCATTTTCTATCCCCGCTTATTGCTCATGTGGACGGTAGAAGAAGGTTGCAGACAACAACACCAGGGGAATTTCACCCGAGGAAATATGAGTCATTGTAGTAGATATAGTTATAAGAGTAATGGAAAATAGTAGTTTATATATGTATAGGCATGCAGTTCAAATGACATTACAGACAAGAGTGGGAATTCCAATATAAAAATAATTCTTTTATTACAAAACTTACTTTGTAAAAAAAAAAATGATGCCCACGAGTCGGATAAAATATCCTTGATTTTATACTATAAGATGGAAAGTTTGTTTTTTTTTGTTTTTTATACAATGCGAGTGAGAGCGTGCAGACAAGACTCTTGCATTGTACGTGGATCGCACCAATTCGATTGTGCAGGCACGCGAGAGAGAGAGAGACACAACAACCACTCTATTGTTGGTGTAGACCATAAACTTGTGCCCCAGCAAGTAGTCACAACCCACTTGAGTGCAAGAAATTCCAGTTTCATAGAGCTGTAGTTTGACATATTGCATTCAGTGGGCTGGAGACCCCTGCTAGCATACGCAATGAGTCTCACACGACCATCAGTCTTCTGGGACAATACTGCACAAAGCCCATCATTGCTTGCATCAAACTCAACAGTAAAAGGATGTGAAAAGTCAGCATACACCAAGACTGGGGCTAAAACCAGCTTTGCCTTCAAAGCCCTAAAGCCCTCCTCAAACTGAAGGGTCTAAGCGGATGCCAGAGCCCAACCAGACCCCCGTTTTGACTTGGTGCTGCCCAGGACAGCCACCAGCTGATGCAATGGCTTGGCCAAAACCCTCAACAAAACGTCAGTAGTAACTGGTAAACCAAGGAAGGTGCACAGTTCCAAGATGTGATGCGGCTGTTCCCAATTAGCTACTGCCTCAATCTTTTGGGGATTAGTGGAAACTCCCTGGCTAGAAATCACATGTCCCAAGTACACCATTTGTCATTTCAAAAAGGCACATTTCTTCAGTCAAGGGGTTTAAAAAGTAGGCAACTGGACTTTTTCTTTGAGCTTGAACACGTTTCACCTTTCATCCGAAAGGCTTCTTCAGTTCTAGCCTGATGATGGAAACCAGGAGCTATATCTCTGGATCACAGAGGGTGGAGCTATAGACCACACCTCCCATCCCATAACAAAGGGTCACATAGGTCACCCTTCAAGGTGTGAATTTGGATGAGAGTCGTTGTGGTAACGACTCTCATTCCAATTCAAGGTGTGACTTGGAATGAGAGTCATGGTCACATGATCCAGAGAGTCCTGCTCTGATGGTGAAGAGCAGTTAAACTTCCTGGGATGAGATCTCAAGGCAGGATGGTATGTATCAGATAGGTTATGACGCAGTCCCCCTCCTCTGTTCAAAGTAGGTTGTTCCAAATGGACATAGATGGCCTCTTTCACTCCTCTCTCAAACCACCTGTCCTCCTTATCTAAGATGTGTACATCAGTGTCTTTAAAGGAGTGTCCCTTTTCCTTCAGATGTAGATGTACTGCTGAGTCCTGTCCTGATGTGGTGGCCCTCCTGTGTTGTGCCATGCGTTTGCGGAGTGGTTGCTTAGTTTCTCCAATATATAGATCCGGGCACTCTTCACTGCATTGTACTGCATAAACCACATTGTTGAGATTTTGTCTTGGGGTTTTGTCCTTGGGGTGGACCAGTCTCTGTCTGAGGGTGTTACCAGGCTTGAAATAAACTGGGATGTTGTGCTCGCTGAAGATTCTTCTTAGTTTCTCTGAGAGACCAGATACGTACGGCACTACCACATGATTCCTTCTGTTCTTCTTTTTGTCTTTCTGTGTTTTGTTTTCTTTCTCCTGTCTTCTATTAATCTTTATGAATGCCCAGTTGGGGTAACCACAATTCCTTAGTGCCTGTTTGATGTGTGTGTGTTCCTTCTCTTTCCCTTCTGTTTTGGAAGGGATGCTGTCTGCCCGGTGTTGTAGGGTTCTGATGACACCCAGTTTGTGTTCCAGTGGGTGATGAGAGTCAAATAGTAGATATTGGTTGGTGTGTGTGGGTTTCCTGTAGACCTCTGTGCTGAGACCTCCATCTTCTTCGGCAAGGACCTCACAATCCAGAAAGGGTAGTTTCCGGTCTTTGGAGTCCTCCCTGGTGAACTTGATGTAGTTGTTGACTGAGTTGATGTGCTTCGTGAAGGCCTCTACTTCCTGGCTTTTGATTTTCGTGAATGTATCATCCACATATCTACACCAGTGGCTTGGTGTTGTTCCTTTAAATGAGGTTAGTGCTTGGTTCTCCACTTCCTCCATGTAGAGGTTCGCCACAAGGGGGGAGACTGGAGAGCCCATGGCACAGCCATGTTTCTGCCTGTAGAATTCCTCATTGTACTTGAAGTAGGTGGTGGTGAGGCAAAGTTCTAAGAGGAAGCAAATCTTGTCTGGGGTGAGGTTGGTTCTTGTGTGCAGACATGTGTCCTGTTGTAATCGGTTTCTGACGGCCTCTACTGCTTCTGTTTTTCTTCATTTCTTTAGTTCCACGGCTCCACGGCTGGATCCACCTCAGTCACCGCTGCTGGAAGACTGACGACCTGAGCAGCACTTAAAAAACTGAGGCTAACCCCGGGGATACAAGAAAGCCTCAGTTGTCCCCACATTGACCATCTGGTCCCAAAAGGTACCCCAAACCATCTTTAGCAGGCATGGAGAAGTCAACAGCCCAGCCAGTAGGCCAGACTCAGGTGACTCACAAACAGTGTTCTGCCTTGAGAATTGCTCTGGGGAAGTGGCTGCCACCAATTTCATAACCCCACTAGGAATGTGCACCACCTGATCACCTCTTATCCTCACTGAACCAGGTGAGCCCGATGCACCCTGGGTTACAGATTGGTGACACTGTTGTAGGGTGGCCACAACTACGCCCGGTGCACATGACACTGAGGGTGCTTCAAATAAAGCTAAATAAACCTAAAATAAACCTTATCACAAAGGATCACATCAAGCTCCAAATAGCCAACATATGGGATGGCTAGACCATTAGCAGCCCGGAGCTGCAGCCAATTAGAGGACAGCAAGCAATCATGATCCCAAGGGGCAAAATGCTTCTGAAACCACCACCAAATACCCATTATCCACCAAACAAGGCACAGAGACAGTACCTAGCAGAATATTCGCAACCCTGACAACCTCTTTTTCCTGGAGCCTGGAGATGCATCCACCGAGCTGTGGCTGAAAGGCTCAGCAGGTGTCAGTTTCCAGATGTTACGTGGAAGAAGCAGGCCCAGTCAGGTTGGAGTGGGCACAGGCCTGAGTGGAAACTTACTCACCATCACAGTCACAAGCGAAGTGCCCTGGCTGTCGACATTGGAGACATATGATGGAGTCATGGGATGGCCTCTGCCGGGATTGGGGTGTCAGTACGGGTAAGTTGGTTAAGCTGTTCTTGTTGATCCTTTAAGAGGGCCAACAATGTCCACGACAACCCCCAGAAAGACCCTCCCTCTTCCATCTAATAACCTCTCCATGCACCTCTAGCAGTGAAGCTGTGGGCAGACACCACACCATCTCTTTAGGTTCCTGATGGAGCCATCCAGGACATGCTCTACAAACTGGTCGCACAGCAGGACCTCAGAGTTTGGCATCCCATCAAGAGCATACTGCTTGATGTTCTACATTAGGGCTAACAGAGCCAGCAAGAACTCCTACAGTGTGTCACCCTCCCGTTGCTGCCGCACAAAGAAAGCCTGCTGCAGAGTGACATGATACAGACTGGTCATACAACTAACGCAGAATGGAGAAAATGTCATCGCGCTCGACACTCGGTCAGAACCTAATCTCCTTACATGACTCTCCTTCCAGATGGTCGATTATAAAGAGGGCCTGATTGGCAATGGATAGGGGACAAGCTTGCATGTATGACTGGATCTCCTCAATCAACTCAAATACCCTGGTACCAGACCCACTATTAAACACAGGACACCAGTGGTACGTGGGAATAACCACTAACCACTCCATCACAACAGGAGAGGTACCACCAGACAACATCGATGCTGCCCCACCGCCGAGGGAGAAGCGTCATGCTCGCAGATCAGCCGCTCATTGTTCTCCTTTAGCTGCAGCACAAGCTCCCTAAGCTGCCGCACCTCTTCCTCCATACCGAGAACACCCACCTTGCCTAAACCCTAATGGGATAGAGAATACAATTGGTTTCGACAGGTTAGGGAAAGAAATGGCAGTTGAGTTACTGCTGTCTTGGCTCCACCATTAAAATCTGTCTCCCAGTGAAAAAAAAATAAATAAATAAAAAGTTTAAATTTGGAATCTCAGCTCTTGTCTTGGAATCTGCCAACAATGCCAATCTGTGGCAAGTGGATGGTAGATAAGGTTGCAGACAACGGCACCTGGGGAATTTCACCCCAAATGAGTGATTGTAGTAGTATAGAATAGAAAGCTTTTATTGTCATTATACAAGGTACAATTAGATTTAAAGCTTCACCATATAGTGCACACATAGGAAAAAACAGGAAAAATATATACAATACAAATAATATAAAACAACCACCAACAATCATTCAAAGCTCATATTAATCAAGCCTGTAGAACAGCCTTCTTTCACCTGTGTAACATAGCCAAAATTAGAAATATCCCGTCTAAAAATGATGCTGAAAATCTAATCCATGCGTTTGTTACATCTAGACTAGATTACTGTAACTGCCTATTAAAGTTCCCTAAAAAGTTTTTTAGCTGGTTCAAAACACAGCAGCTTTTTTACTAACAGGAACTAATAGAAGAGAGCACATCAGCCCTATACTCCAAGTTCTTCATTGGCTTCCCGTTGAGTTTAGAATTAAATTTAAAATCCTACTTCTCACTTACAAAACCATTCATGATATGGGCCCCTCTTAACTTAAAGATGCTCTGGTCCCTTACCATCCAAACAGAAAACTTTGTTCTCAGAATGCAGGTCTACTGGTAGTGCTATGGGTCCATAAAGTTACCAAGCCCCTGTTTTATGGAACCAACTCCCAACTAATATTAAAGAGGCCAACACAGTCATTGTGTCTGCCTCTGTGCATTTAAGGTTAGACTGAAAACATTCCTGTTCCAAAAGGCCTATGGTCAGGGTAGCTAGAGATATCTCATCTCATCTCTTTCTGGTACCATGTACCACTGTCCATTATTAATAAACAGTATCTAGTTTTTACTTGGTCTTTTCATCACTATTCACCCAGAGTCCCTCTCCCCTTCGGGGTAATGGTTACTTTTTCAGTTCAACTGCACGAGGCCCAATGATGATGACTCCTGATGCGACCCATCGAGGCACTCTTGATGAACCTACTCCTTCACCTGCCTGGTTGGACCCACCCTTCTGCCCCCACCCTATGGCATATCTACAGACTGAAACATTTTCACAGACTGATACATCATCATCAGATGGATGTCTGTCAGTCCTGGTTCATCTATAGCCTGTCCGTCCATGGGAGTGGATCACTCCTTCACTGTGATTCTCCTCGAGGTATCTTCTTTCCCACTGACACAAGGGGGGGCCGGAGGCTGAACCCAAATGCACGACTCATTCACAGTCCGTTCAAAAAGGGAAAGTCTTTATTGTAATTATGTACAAAAAAATTAAAATCACTCTCAAGGAGGAAAAACACTACTAAACTAAAGCTATAAAACTACCAACAAAAATTCGCTCTTACGAGGAAAACAAAAATGCACTCTCATGAGGCACCAGATGGCCCTGGCTCCTGAGGATGGCTGCGGTAAAAGTCATCTATGAGGCCAGGGTCCTCAATAAATCTGGAGGGTATCAGCTGGCCGAAGTCGGCTGGGTTCATGGCTGGCCAGTTCGTACTGACACAAGGGGCGGCCGGAGGCTGAACCCAAATGCACGACTCGTTTACGCGGTAAACAAAAAATCACTCTTGTGAGGAAAACCGGACTAATGATAACTAGAAAAAAGTAACAAAGGAAAAGCTGTCAAAACAAGACTGGAAACTAAATAGATTGGAACAAAACACAAAACCTGAAAGGGCATGGGCATGGAGCTGGGCGCTGGTTCTCAAGACATGGAACATGACGAACTGGCACAGGACAAAGGGAGACACAGACAATAAATAGACACAAGGTAACAGGGCACAGGTGAAAACAATCAGGGCAGGGGAAGGCAATCACACTGGCAGGAAACACACAAGGGCAGGAAGCAAAGGTGCCTGAAACGAGAGGGAAGAGTTATTTCAAAATAAAACAGGAAGTGCAAAGTCTTTTATGATAATCTGTGCCCTTCCGAGGCATCAGGAGTTGAGGTAGGGGGCAGCCGATGATCTTTTGTGTTGTGTTGGTCACTCTCTAGTCTTTACCTCTCAGCTTCTGTGCAGCTTGAGTGTCACAGCATTGGTCAGCAGGCTCTCAATGGCTGACCAGTAGAAGGTCGCCAGCAGGTTGTTGTCCAGTTGCTCCTTCCTGAGCACTCTCAGGAAATGTAGTCTTTGCTGTGCCTTTTTAACCGGTGCGGTGGTGTTTGTTGCCCAGGAGAAGTCAGCAGAGATGTGGGCCCTCTCTTTCACCTCATTCCCCTCTGTGATCACCACCATTGTGTTGTATGCGAATTTCACAATGATGTTCTCAGGGTGAGTGGGTCTGCAGTGATGCGTGTAGAGCAAATAGAGTACGGGGCTCAATACACAGCCTTGGGGCGAGCCAGTGCTGATCATGCGGGAGGATGAGAGGTGGGGACCCAGCCTCACATGCTGGGGTCGGTTGACCAAAAAGTCCTTAATCCAGGAGCAGGTGGAGGGTGGGATAAGAATAAGCTTGGAAGAATGTCCGGTATTATTGTGTTCAAGGCTGAGCTGTAGTCAATGAAGAGCATTCTGACATAGCTCCCCCTTTTCTCGAGGTGGCTTGGTGTAGCGTGGAGGGTGGTGGTTATTGCATCTTCCGTGGATCTGTTTGGCTGGTATGCAAACTGATGTGGATCAAGGGTGGTGTGGGGGACAGGCTTTGATGTGTCTCAGCACCAGTTTTTCAAAGCACTTGGTGATGGCTGGAGTGACTGTTACTGGGTGCAAGTCATTGAGGTTGCTGGTGGGTGTCTTTTTGGGGACTGGGATGATGGTGGCCAATTTTAGGCAGGCTAGGATGTAGGCTTGCTCCAGTGACAGGTTCAAAATGTCAGTGAAGACTGGTGCTAGTTGGTCAGCGCATCCCTTGAGCACTTTCCCTGGTACTCCATCGGGTTCTGTGGCCTTGTGGTTGACAGCATAAAGCATGGTGGTGTCATTTGTTGGTGTGGGTTGGGGTGGTGTGACTGAGTTATGAGCGTGGGACTCAAAGCATGCAAAAAAGCTGTTTAGCTCCTCTGACAGTGCCGCGTCTGAGTCCCCAGGTGTCACAGCACAGCCCCTGTAGTTGGTGAGGGACTGTATGCTCTGTCACACCTGTTGGGGGTTGGTGAGTTGCCCTCCTATCTTCTCCCTGTAGTCTGCTTTGGTGGCCTTGATGCCTCTCCTCAGGTTGGCATGAACTGAGCTGTGGAGTGCGCTGTTGCTGGATTTGAAGGCTGTATTACGGGCTCAAAGAACTGAGTGGACCTGGCTGGTCATTCACCGCGACCATACCCATGCATTACTTGATGTAAGAGAGTACTATGTCTGTGAATGTGGCCAGGTCCTCATGGTGAAAAGTCTCCCACTGTGTCTGTTCAAAGCAGTCTTGGAGTCAGGGGAGGATGTCGTCAGGCCAGGTGATAACAGTCTGTATTTTGGGCTTTGTTTGCCGGCTGAGAGGGGTGTATGGTGGAGCCAGGAATAGTGAGAGATGATCAGACTGTCCTAAGTGAGAGAGGGGTATGACTCTGTATGCACTCTTGATGTTAAAGTACACATGAAGTTTTCCAATCCGCTGTTGAGCGGTTATTACATTAGTGTCTGGTGGTATGTAGATGGAAGTGATGATAACAGCGGCTAGCTCTCTGGGCAGAGAAAAGCGTCTGCACCTCACCAACAAGAATTCTAGGTCTGGGGAACAATGCCTCTCCAGTACAGTGCTATTGTTAAACCAATCTTTTCGTGTAAATGCAAAACCCACCACCTTTTTTCTTAGAGTCGCTGGTTCTGTCTGATCTATGTAGCATGTGGCTGGCTAGCTGTGCCACTATGTCAGGAATTTGTGGATGTAGCTACGTCTCTGTGATGATTAGCATGCAGCATTCTCAAACGATTTACAATCAGTTGTCATTCCAAATCATCCGTCTTGTTTACCATGGATCTGGCATTGGAGAGGTAGATGCTTGGCAGTGGAGATTCCAGAATCTGTTTCCTTAGCTTAGTCAACAGGTCACCTCTGCAGCCTCGCTTTTGCTTCCTCTCCTGATGCCGTCTCCTCCGCTTGTCAGACCCGATAACAATCCACGGAGATATAGTGATTGACAGGAAATATCCTGTACCGTAATGTCAGCTCTTAATACTAGTGTACTTATGGTAGCTCTAATGACAGTGCGCACTGCGCATGTGCATGCCTGTATCGTAGTGGAGCACCTTTGAAGTAAAAGGATGACTCGTGACTGTGCTTCGGTCTCAATGTATCCTTATTTCCCCACAAACACCACATTGGCAAAGAGGAAATACAGTAAAAGGATCCACAACAGGAATGTGTAAGGACACTTTCCATTGAATGAAATTCATCCAAGCTGCAGCAGTTTGCCTGTTTTCCAGAGAAGTTTCTTTGTTTGGAAGCACAAGGACGCCATCTGTGGGTGAGAACGAAAAGTTCGTCTTGAAAGAGGATTTTGATAAAGGAACAGACTGTAAATGAAAACGAGTTTAACATGGAGTCACCTGAAGAATTCTACAAAAAAGGGGGAAATTGTAATGTGAAAGAAAATGGCAATGATAGGAAAAGTGCCTGAATTCGACAGCAAGAAAGAGGATTTTGATTCCTACTTGGAACGTTTTGAAAGATGGCTGTCTGCAAATGAAATACCAACCGGAAAGAAAGCTGATGTGTTTCTCAGTGTGCTAGGTGCAACTGAATACGGACTTTTGAAAATTCGAATTGCTCCAATTAAAGTTTCAGATAAGACATACGGCATTACACAAGCCTTATCTCTGCATTTCAAGCCAAAGCCTATTCTGATTGCAGAGCGCTTCAGATTTTACAAAAGACAACAACAAAAGGCAGGTGAAACAGTGCCTGAATACATTCTTGCACTTAAGAAAGTAGCAAGCACATGTGACTTTGGACAATTTTTGAATGATGCACTGAGAGATCAGTTTGTCTGTCTATCAGAGGAAGAATATCACAAGTGACTTTTAACAGTCAAAGATCTTACTTTCAAAAAGGCCTGTGACATTGCACTTGCTCACGAATTAGCAATGAAAGACAAAAGAATTGAGGGAGCATTTTGAGAAACCGAAAGAAGAAATCAATAAAGTATCCAAGGCTGCAAGTGAAAGGTGGGCTAACAAAAAGACAAGTAGTGCACGTCAAAGCCACAAGGGGGAGCCAAGAGCTAAACAGCATTTCTCCAGAAAAAAAAGCAGCAATGCTATAGATGTGGGAAGGACAATCACCAAACGAATGCTTCTACCGAACTGAATCCTGCCACGGCTGTGGAAAAGTCAAACGAAAAGAGTCTTCAAGAAAAAACTAAATAATAAAGCATAATTGGTAACTGCAAATGTCGAAACTGAAATTTCAGATCAATGCGAGGACAATGAACTGGGACTGTACACAGTGTACACCACTCAAGAAAACAAAGATGGAATTTTTGCTGAATTAGAATTGATGGGGAAAGCCGTTAAAATGCAAGTGGATACTGGTGTATCGGTGTCTTTGATTCCAGAGAGTCTCTATGATGAACATTCGTCCGTCGTCATACATGGGTGACACAATATCTGTGTTGGGAAAAATTCAAGTGCCAGTGAAACATGAAGGACATGAGTGGAAACTGCCTCTTGTTGTGGTAAAGGGCAACAAACCACCATTACTGGGAAGAAATTGGGTAAAAATCTTCAGTCTTGTCGAAACCAAAGGAAAGGAACACCTTTCACTGCCAGGACTCATAGGAAAGCACAAACAGCTGTTCAAGGAAGGCTATGGAAAGATCAAAGATTTCAAAGCAACTATAAGAGTGCAAAATGATGCCAAGCCCATCTTCCACAAGCCATGTCCAGTGCCTTATGCATTCAGTGGAAAAAGAGCTTGAACGCCTTCAGAAGAATGGCATTGTCACTCAAGTGGAAAGGAGTGATAGGGCTACATCTGTTGTTGTAGTACCAAATAAAGACAAAGCAGTGAGATTGTGTCACTACAAAGTGACTGTCAATTGATGCATACTGCCAGAAGAGTATCCTCTTCCCAATGCTGAGGATCTGTTTACTACTCTGGCTGGCGGGACAGTGTTTAGATACCATCAGATACCATCGCCTAGCCTACTGTGTCTCTACAGCTCCAGCAGTGTTCCAACACATGATGGACCAAATACTGCATGGAATGGACAAGGTTGTGTGCTTCATGGATTACATATTGGTGTCAGTGCCTACGAAGGAAGAGCACCTGAAAATATTGGATCAAGTGATGACAAGATTGGAAAGATATTGGGTGAGGATTAAGCAAAGTGTGCATTCCTCCAGGACTCAGTGGAGTACCTTGGGTACAGGATTGATGGGCATCACCCAACAGCAAGCAAAGTGGATGCCATAGTGAATGCACCAGCCCCCCAGAATGTGACTGAGTTAAGATCCTTTTTGGGGCTGCTTAACTACTACGGAAAGTTTGTGGCAAACTTTTCCACAGTGCTGCACCCACTTCACCAATTACTACAAGCCGACACACCATGGAAGTGGACTACACAGTGTGAGGACGCATTCAAGGGATGCAAGCAACGTCTTGCAATGATCTATGCATGGAGGATTCCATAGATCGTGTGGGATCCGCTAAGTATGTTACAAAACTGGACCTGTTAAAAGGTTACTGGCAAGTTCCTTTAACACCACGGGCTTTGGAGATAAAGCCACACCTGACACCTTCCTCTAATACACAGGAATGCCATTCGGTTTGTGTAATGCGCCCGCTACTTTCCAGCGGTTAATGCACATTGTGTTGTCTGGTGTTGGAAATTGTGAAGTTTATCTAGATGATGTGGTTGCTCACTCCTTCACCTGGTCGTACCATGTTCGAACGCTATCCCTTATTTTTAGCCGTCTTCGTGAAGCTTCCCTCACACTAATCTTGTCAAAATGTGAGTTTGGTAAAGCCACTGTTACCTATCTGGGTAAGCAGGAAGGTCAGGGGCAGGTGTGCCCGGTAGCTGAAAAGTGCGAGCGACTATTGATTTTCCGGTCCCACAATCCAAGAAAGCGTTGTGCCATTTTCTTGGCATGTGTGGATATTACCGTGGTTTCTGTCGAAACTTTTCAGATGTAGTGGTTTGGTCCCCTGCTTGCCAGGCTGGCTTTGAGTCTGTCAAAGCCTTACTGTGTAGTGCCCCAGTCCTCGCTGTGCTTTATGCGACCCTTCAAATTAGAGGTTGATGCCAGCGCATGTGGGGCAGGTGCTGTCCTATTGCAGGAGGATGATCAGGCTATTGACCACCCTGTTTGCTATTTTTCAAGAAAGTTTAATAAACACCAATTTCATTACAGCACTATTGAGAAGGAAGCTCTTGCTCTCCTACTTGCCTTGCAAGTTTAACTTGGCTCTAGTTCGCAATCTGTTCAGGTATTCACAGATCATAACCCATTATTTTTCCTCGCACAAATGCGCAATTCTAACCAGCGGCTTATGCACTTATCCACGACCCGAATCAGGCAGATGAGAAAAAAAAAACTCCAAATTGTTTATATCTCTGAATATATGGGAGACTGACAACCACTTCTCTTTAAGGAGCCAAAGAGGACCACGCACGGTATGACCAAAGACTATATGACAGGGACTGAAACCTAAGGACTCTTGAGGGGTTTCATGCACAGCAAACAACAGGAGAGGGAGTCCCTCATCCTACTCTCTTTGATGGAACCTCTCAAGTGCGCCTTGGGACTCTGGATGGTATGGACTAGAGGTTACATGTTTTACATTTAGCTCTTTCATTACTTGCGCGAACAGTTTGGACATGAAATTTGTACCTTGGTCGCTCTGAATGATGTTAGGCAAACCAAAAGTTGAAAAAAATTTAGTGATAGCTTTGACAACCGGTTTTGTTTTAAGATTGCGAAGTGGGATGGCCTCAGGGTTCCACGTTGCAGAGCACATCATTGTCAAGATAAACTGACAATAATTACAGATTTAGTTTTTGGTAAAGGACCCACACAATCTACCAGCACACGTTCAAACGGCTCCCCAAGCACTGGGACCGATGCAGGGGTGCCAGAGGAATGAGTTGATTTGGCTTTTTGATTTGTCACACGTGTGACAAGTGCGGCAATATCTTGCTACATCAGATTTTAAACCTGGCTAAAAAAAATTGCGCAACGCCCGATGATATGTCTTTTTAACACCAAGGTGGCCTGGTAAACTGGAGTCATGTGCAAGATTCAGAATTTGCGCTCGATAGTCTGTTGGCACAACCACCTGGTGAACAATGTACACATTGTCTCACCAAGACACCGTTGTCCAGATAATATACACAAGGCTTGTCGTATTCTTCTTTGGCAGCTACAGCAGAGGAGAGACATGTTAGAGACAGATCATTTTTCTCGGGTTAGTCACGATCAACACTTCTCGGGTTACGTTTAAACTCAGATCTGTCCGCAAGAAATAGATCAGACTCATTGACACCTTCTGCTACTTCCTCACACTCAGTAGTGAGGACCACTGAACTGGATAGCTTACCTTCATCTAACGTAGCCATAAATGATTCAGACAGATCCACAACTTCTCCCAGTTTACAAGCCTGTGCATGCGTAACTGCGCGCTCAGAAAACATGTTTGGCACAGACACTGCAGAAGAAACAGAGGTGGGACAGCAAGCAGGCAAGACTGAAAACGAATCATTGATGACCTCAGGCAGAGGAAACGTGTTTCCTCCGGCCAGATCATTGCCTAAAATAAATGAAATCCCACTAACCAGAAACTGCGGGAGCACAGTAACTTTCTTGTGTCCCGACACAAGAGGTGAAGGCAAATGTATCATATGAAGTGGAGCGCTAAGTTCACTCATCTTAATTCCCCACACCAACAAATTAGAGAAACACAACGTCTTATCAGAAAGTGGCAAAACACTAGCGAGTAGGAATGAATGATAGGCTGCTGTATCTCGTAGAATAGTCACCAGTACTTTATCCGATTCCTCGTAATAGATTGTAATAGAATTGTAATAGAAACAAACCTGTGAGAAACGAATGGTTTAAAACGAGTGTCCACCTCCGCATTTACCTCTGCTCCAGGTAACGGCTCGGGGTCTCCTGCAGGCATGTATGTAGTGTTTATGGAACCCACACCTGAGGGATGATTAATGTTTTTGCGTTGTTCATTTTGATTCATATTTGGACAGGCAGCAATCAAATGGCCTGGCTTATGGCAGTAAAAGCACTCGCAGCTCTCACTGGCAGCTGGTGAGGTGCTTTTACGCATCAGCTTCAGTGATTGGTTTTCACGCTTGGGGGTGGGATACGAAACGCAAGGTGCTGGCAAAGAAAAAAACTTTTTATGAGTTAAAATGAATTCATCTGCCAGCACAGCTGCCTTTGTCACGGATGTTTCTTTTTGCTCATTTAAATAAATGACAATACGTTCCGGCAAAGATTTTTTATATTCTTCAAGTAGAATTAACTCTCTCATTTCCGCCATAGTCTTAATGTTACATGCGTGGTACCATTTATCAAGCAAAATGCTCTTGTCACGTAAAAACTCAACATAGGTCTGGTTGGCAGTTTTCTCACTTTCTAAATTTTTGGCAGTATGCTTCAGGGACAAGCTCGTAGATCTGCAACACAGTCTTTTTCATGATATTATAGTCCAGACAATCCTCAGTTGTCAGACTGGCACAGACTTCTTGAGCTTTCCCCACTAATTTACACTGAAGGAGAAGGGACCAAAACTCTTTAGGCCAGGGGTCTCAAACTCAATTTACCTGGGAGCTGCTGGAGCTAGGGTCTGGTTGAGGCTGGGCCGCATCAGGTTTTCCACACTTTTCCTGAAATTGTCTGTGCTCATCACCAATAATATATATATATGTATATAATTCCACTGTGTTTCACTGTTGTGTTGAAGTTCCAGTTTTAGTGTTCAGCTGACGTAAAAAGAACGTAATTTCCGCTGGTAGGTAGGGTCCTGCGCCTACATATGACGTCAGCACGGCACAGTTAGTGATTGGTTGAAGGTCAGAAACTATGGAAACATGGTGGCCATTTAATATTAAGTTAAATAAATAAAAAAAGTAATAAAGTTAATAAAGTTAGGCTAGTGGCTAGCATGGAGCTAACGCTAACACGGATACACACACATAAAACTTCGCTTGTGTGCGGATGTAACAGTGTTAGCTCCATTTTAGCCTCTTAGCACTCATTTTCCACATTCTTGCGCACGTGTAACATCAGGTCTGGTGCTTCGGAGCACCCGGCTCCGGAGACAGCCACACCGGCTTGTTGTTTATCTCTTTAAATGTGTATTCAGCAGCACTGGCGGGTTGTTTACATCCGTGCTTTACACGTGTATTCAGCACTGCTGCCTTCCCCGGTGCTGCTACAGCGACAGGTTGTTTACATCCGTGGTTTACACGTGTATTCAGGCTGGTGCCGGGCACCGTGGGTATGGTCATGTTGCCGGTATAGTCCGGGTGCTCCGAAGGTGCTGGCCTTAAATGACACAGACCTAACTATTTAGCACGGAGGTAGTGCAAACTACGGTGGCCAGGAACCCTCAATGCTGCAAATAAAAGAAACGTTGCAAAGAAAAAGAAACAGCACTGCAAATAAAAGAAAACTACACAACAGAAGTGAATTACCGGGGACTATTATTGTCGGTGCACCTGTAGTTTTTTTATGTGAGCGAAGAAGAAGCTGTGTTGTAAAGTAGAAGTAATTAGGGGGGCAAATAATTGTTTCTTCTTCGTATTCCTCCAAAAATATGTGGTAACTTGCCAGTGAAAATGACCGCAACACACAGATGCCGAGTTTCCACATCCCGATTATAAAAAAATGATAAATCCCTCTCAGTCACGGGGAGAACAACCCGTGTGTGAAATAAAGATAAAAAAAAAAACCTGCACATATGCAGAACCTCCAGTCTTCTTCATCAATCATCTTTGCCGGCCATAATGGTCATATAGCAGCACCTACTGGAGAAACAATTATTTGCCCCCTAACTTTAGAACACCTCTATTCTTCTGTATTCTTCTTCTTCACTCACATAAAAAACTACAGGTGCACCGCCAATAATAGTCCCCGGTAATTCACTTCCAGTGTGGAGTTTCCTTTTATTTGCAACATTGAGAGTTCCTGGGCACCGTACTAAACTCGCACGGGCCACACTAACATTGAACTTTCATATCAAGGCGGGGGCCTCAAACTAGTGTCCGGCGGGCCGCATTTGGCCCACGGACCGTGAGTTTGAGACCCCTGCTTTAGGCCAACTCAGGGCAAAGGCTATTCGCTCGAAAGCGCTAAAGTACGAGTCCACCTCAGACTCATGGAATGGAGGGACTAGTGCAATGTGCTTACCAATATCAAAAGCAGGAGCAGAAACAGAACCATGACCAACGAGAGACACTGGGGTGGAAGCTACAGGGGCTCCCCTCCCCAGCTCAAGAGCCCTGACGTGCAGATGCATAGCCTGCACCTCTAGCTGCTTATTTATATTCTCCGCCTCTTTTATTTGGAGAATTAAGCGAAGATCCTCTGTGGTCTGAGGACCTGTGACTGGCCCAAGTGACAGACCAGCAGTGAGCATGCCAGCAACCGCTGCTGCTTTCACCTCAGCCGCCACTGCACCCCATGCCGCATCACCCACAGCAGCAGCCTCAGCCTCATCATCAGCTGGTTTGGATAGGACCCCCTGCTCCACCAACTTTTCACACAGCAACTGCTTGAGCTCTGCTTTATTTATATGGCAAGGGACTTGCACATTATAACAATTTGCCACAATCATAAGATCTGCTTTTTTTTTACATTTTTCAAGTTTAACAAAAGACAGACGGGTTACAAAACCATCCAGTGAAAACTCCATAATTACCCCACACACCAAAAGAAAACTGCCAATCAGAGAAGAGAGAAAAGAAAAAGAGAGAAAAAAAATACTCACGAACCTTTCTGGAAAACAAAAACGCAACAAGAAGATGGATGAGCCCCCAATTTATGTTATGCCCCAGTCTAGGGGACCTAGACATAACATAACATAAGTGGCCCCCATCCTCCCCAAGTCCCAAGCAGCCACCGACACAAATCATGTACAGTACATTCTCATGTACTACCCTCTGGTGAAGAGCAACCAATTGCTTTTGCATCCAGGACACTCTCACCAAGTGAGAGACATTATGCTCAAATCCAAAAAGAAGCATTGAGCATAATATTTGGTGTCAAAAAGTTCCATAAGTATCTGTATGGAAGAAAGTTTGTGCTGTTGACAGATCACAAGCCACCGTTGACAATTCTTGGCCCTAAATCTGCAGTACCCACCCTGGCTGCTGTCCGCATGCAACGCTGGGCCTTAATCCTGTTAGCCTACCATTATGGCATCCAGTACAGAAGATCCAGTGAACATGCCAACGTGGATGCTTTGTCACGTCTGCCATGCCAGTGTGACACAGATGAGGGCGCCGATGATAGCTGAGTGTTCTGTGTGTCAAATGTGGATGACTTACCTATGTCAGCAACTGACATTGCCACAGAGACGAGACACAACACAATCCTCTTCAAGGTCCTCTATCTGACATTGTCAAGATGGCCAAAGTTTGTGCCTAACAGCAGATCTGAAACCTTTCCATGTGAGGAAGGATGAGTTGTCCACAGATCATGGATGCATTCTCTGGGGCTCAAGGGTCATAATACCACCCAAGTACAGACAGAGATAGATCTGCATGATGGGCATCCACGAATGACACGAATGAAGGCATTAGCCAGAAGTTTCTTGTGGTGGCCTGGGATAGATCAAGAGATAGAGCATTACGAAGGTCAGTGCATGCATGTGAGATCATGACAGACCTGCGGCAGCTCCCCTCCATCCTTGGACATGGGCCAAATCGCCATGGGAAATAGTGCATGTCAACTTTGCTGAAATCAACAAGCAGCACTATCTACTACTAGTACATGTTTACTCAAAGTGGCTAGAAGTACTGCCTATCAATCAAACATCAGCTGAAAAGACTGCCCAACTTCTCCGGGAACCTCTTTGCATCTTATGGATTCCCAAAAGTGCTTGTGTCAGACAATGGCCCTCCATTTACATCAGTGGAGTTTGAGCAGTTTCTCAAGAGCAATGGAATCCACCACATTCTGTCACCTCCCTACCACCCTGCATCCAACGGTGAGAGAGCTGTGCAAACATTCAAGAAAGCATGGACCAGGCTTGAAGCTCAGTCTGTGTCACCACAGCACCGACTTGCTAGGGTCCTGTTCACATATAGAAACACTCCTCACACAGTCACAGAACGCACTCCAGCTGAAATGTTTCTAAAGAGACAACCACGCACTCGTCTGTCACTAGTGAAGCCTGACATGTCTGTCACAGTGACCAAACATCAGTCACAGCAGAAGAAGGAGAGTCTGCACACTGCGCATGTGCATGCCTGTATCGTAGTGGAGCACCTTCGAAGTAAAAGGACAACTCACCGTGCTTCGGTCTCCATGTATCCTTATTTCCCCACAAACACCACAGGAGATTATCGCTATCTCATCCGGAATGTTGTGCATGCAATGGAAGTCGCTACTAACAGTCATTTTCTGCTGGAAACCGATGTCCAATAAGTCCAGATGGTGGTAGTGGAAATGGAAGTCCGGTACAGACGAACAATACACAAAAATACACACAAAAAACATAAAACATAAAAATGTGCACAGGTACGGAGCGCTTGAAGCTGCTGCATGCATGGTGTGCACCGCCATCTGGAATCAAATTGGTAGCTATAGATATTAGAGTAATGGTGAATAGTAGTTTATATATGTATAGGATTGAAGTTCAAATGACATTCCAGACAAGAGAGGGATTTCCGATATAAAAATAATTCTTTTATCAAAAAAAAATTCTAAAAACAGTGACAAAAAACAAATTAAATAAGGGTAAAAAATACAAAGGGGAGAAGAGATAGGAGGGGCTACTATGAGTAGGGGAAGGGAAAAAAAATGAAGACCGGAGATATTACCCAGGCCAGAGGAGGAGAGCAGCAGCCAGGAACCAGTCAATGATGGCTGGGGGAAAAAGTAGCAATTCATCTCAGCCACCAGCAACTTAATATAGTAAGAAAGAAGACAACCAGACAGCTTTACCCCACAACAGTGTGCAGCGCAAACACCAGCACGAGGGAGACACCCCGCCACTATTGGCACCGTAAAGGTGGAAGAGGAAGCAAGAGCTAGGAAAGTCCGACTGGGTCTATTTAAGGTGGCACACTACTAATTGATAAAACACACTGCCAGTACAAGCAATCCTGACACACTCACTAGGGTCACATGGTCTGCTGGTGCCATATACAGACTGTGTTATATTATTATAGTATATTATACAACTTGTTTGAGTTACTATATATGAGAGTAAGAGTATTTGAATGCTTTAGTTTATGAATGTGAAGCCAGTTTGAGATATATGTAGATTATTAGTAAAAGTACCGCATCATAATATTTGTTAATACAATTTAAAAAAAGACCATTTAATAGAATATAGATAATAGTTTATTAATATTATATAAATTTCAAATCTGCAACTGTGAAGCAAATAAAGCTTCAGATACATATAGTTGGCTGGGGGGGAAAGTAACAATTATAAAGTAGCATCACCTGGAAATACTCAAAGTATGAATACCTCAAAATTGTACTTAAGTACAGTACTTAGTTATGTACTTATTTACTTTCCTATTTATTTTCCTTATATAAAAATAAGTAATAACACCAGAGTAAGAACATATCAGTGAAAAAATGAAAAATACTTGTTAGAACTCAGAGATGCAGTTTAGACCCAAATTGAGATTTAACCTCCTGTGTAATAAGCTGTAATAACATAAATTATCTACAGTAAAGTTAATACAAATACAATATCAGAAGTCTTGTCTTGTATGTGAGGAGTTTACGTAGAGAATTACAGTCAAAGATCAGAAGTTTAGAGGTTTAGGTTTCCTCTAAACCTCTGATCTTTGACTGTAATTTTCTATCAAAATTAAAAAAAAAAAATCAGACCTGGTTCCATTATCACAGCTAATACTCCACATCTCACTTGCCAATGTACAATCTATGAGAGGCTTAAATGTATGTTAACATAAACAGAGTCACAAAAACACCTCACAAAACCAACCCCCTGTCTGCAGACTCCCCCTGAAGCCATGCCCCCAGAGAACAAAAAAAGCTCCCTAATACGTTTTCAGCTGGTTCACTTACATTTTCATTCTTTTCACCGGGTACTCCGGTTTCCTTCCACAGTCCAAAAACATGCTGAGGTTAATTGGCAACTCTAAATTGTCCGTAGGTGTGAGTGCGTGAGTGAATGGTGTGTGTGCCCCACGATTGGCTGGCGACCATCTGGGGTGTATCCCTGCCTCTCGCCGTAACGCGCTGGGATAGGCTCCAGCAGACCCCTGCGACCCTAATGAGGAATAAACAGATATAGAAAATGACTGACTGACTGAACAGGCCACGCCCCCAGAGAACAGGCACGAGCACCGCTTGTTCCTGGGTTCACGAGTACTGCTGCATGCAACTAGCTAACCTGACCTAAACTTTTCTCATCGCTCATTCACAGGTAAGAAAATTCCTCATGTTACTGGCGCCAGAGCTAGGGGTCTCTGATCCGGCAGCATGAGCCACTCAGGCAGCGGGCACTGAGCAGCTGAGCGACAGCGTAGCCAACCGTTACACTCTACCTACCTGTGGATCCAAACACACAACACGAGAGCTGTTAGCTCATGCTACTGCAGTTCAGCAGGTTTATTCTCTGCACATGCTCTTAATATTCACATTTCAGAATACACAACATTGTAAATGTGATGTTTGTGTGATGTGATGATTCCAAACAAAAAGGGTAAAAACAGAACTAAAGGCGCTGGCTGGCAGAGGAGGCAGTGACGGTCCGGACTGCCCAGCCAGGAAAGAGGAAGGCAGGAGCTCTCGAGCGGGACGCGGCGTGAGGTGGACGGAGAAGTCCTGGAAACTACGGCAAAAGAGGAGAACACGGTGAGCGCGAGACATAAGGTACATCCAGAGGTCATAGGAGACGAACAGGTACGCCACATACGGTCGTCGATTACCGAAGACACGGGCAAGTATAATCCGACGCTGGTGGAGTGTTGTTTCCGGATATATAAAGGGCCCTGGTGATTAGTGATATCCGCCAGCTGTGTCTCATCCAACGCTGCTGACAGCCCAGACCACGCCCCGCCGTAACCTGTCGCTCTGCAGGACAACATAGTGGAAAAAAAGAGAAAACAGGACACAACACAAAACCAAGAACCAAACCATGACAGTAAATACCATACTAGTTTCTTTCAGAAAAAGTATTAATGAACAACAACTCAACAGGTAATGTCCAGGGTCGGCACCATTCACACGCACACACTCACTCTGGTTCAACCGACCCACACGGGTGAGAAAGCCCAACTAACAACCCTGACCACAAAATACATCCTACCACGCTTAACTTCTTGTTGTGGCTTCACTGTATGTTATTACATCAATTAACTGAACACAAATGTACAAATAATACATTTTACCTACCTGTGGATCCAAACACACAACACGAGAGCTGTTAGCTCATGTTACTGCTGCTCAGCAGGTTTATTCTCTGCACATGCGCAGAGCAAAGCAGAGCAGAAACTATTTGCTTGGACTCACTGGTGGTAGAGCACCATCTACTGGCGCATTTTAAATGTATCTGACAAAGTACATTTTTATCTGAATAAAGTGGTCAGTGATTTGTTATCTTATGTATGTATTTATTTACAGACATTAGTCTCATCTGTGGCCGACATGGTGGCGCAGGGGTTAGCGCTGTTGCCACACAGCAAGAAGGTCACAGGTTCAAGACCTGGGTCTGGGACCTTTCTGTGTGGAGTTTGCATGTTCTCCCCGTGTCTGTGTGGGTTTTTGCCGGGTACTCCAGCTTCCTCCCACAGTCCAAACTCATGCTGAGGTTGGTGACTCTAAATTGCCCGTTAGTGTGAGTGTGTGAGTGAATGGTGTGTGTGCTCCATGATAGACTGGAGACCATCTGGGGCAGATTCTGCCTCTCACCTGTAATGTGCTGGGATAGGCTCCAGCAGACCATGTGACCCTAATGAGGAATAAGCAGGTACTGTCATCTCACTCAGATTATTTAGTCTCGCAAAACCTCACCTACAGTTCAATCTGCATTTTTTTTCATGACATGTCAAGGTCTAGATCAATGGCTACGTTAAATCAGTTACAGGCATTGATGCTGTTAGTTATTCAATCAGGAATCAAGCAGGCAGCTGGACAGACAGACAGAGACAGATGGAGGGACAGGCGGCTACACAGCAGGCTAGGGGACATTAAACAGGACAACTGGGACAGCACTGACTCTTAAAGTGACGTCCGTCTTTGAGGTTTATCCTCACAATCTTTTCACATAAAAACAAATATCTCCCTATTAGAAACTTGATATTTCTTTGATTTGATAATGATGATTCTCTCTGATTGCAAACTCTTTTTGTCTGCTGAAGGGGCAATGTGTTCAAACATTATCTCTCACAATTTCATACAAGGATTTAATAAACTGGTTTTCTCCAGGTTCTCCAGCTTCCTCTCACAGTCCAAACACATGCTGAGGTTAACTGGAGACTCTAAATTGTCCATAGGTGTGAGTGTGTGAGTGAATGGTGTGTGTGCTCCATGATAGACTGGAGACCATCTGGGGTGGATCCACCTCTCCACAATCAATAAATCAATGATTTCACAAATTACTGGAATCCAGAAAAAAATTGATTTTACATTTCTGCAGATACCTTTTTTTTTACCTGTGTATATTTTCACAAATCTCCCATTGACATGATCCATTTACCACAAGATCACATGAGAATCAGTGATGACCGCAGGTGTATAAATAGCAAAATGATCTTTTAATGGAATCAGATAATTCAAATTAATTCCACTCAATATTGTACCAAAACAAGGGCTGCAACTAACAACTATTTTGATTAGTCTATTGATTATAGAAACAATTTATCATAAAACAATGGAAGAAATGTTGAACGTTGTTTCCCAAAGCTAACGAGTCTCAACTTACAATGTCTTTTTTTTTAAGACTAACAGTCCACAACCCAAACATCATCAATTTACTATTATAAAAGACCAAAGAAATCAGAAAATAATCAGAGAAGAGAAGCAGAAGCAGAGAATTTGGACATTTTCTTCTTAAAAATGATTCAAATCCATTAATTGATTATCAAAATAGTTGGTGATTAATGTGATAGGATGACTAACGATCAATTGTTGCAGCTCCAATAGATAAAACTACAGACAAACTAAAGGTTCTTTCTACCTGTTCTACCTGGTCTGACCTGACTTGCAGTTACTCCATGTTTCCTTGATTCCTTTCCTTAAAGGATGTGTGGTTACACATAGTACTGTCATTTTAACGTGTTAATTTGATTAATTAATTACCCCACAATTTATCGCATTAAAAATGTAATGCCATTAATTATGAGTATCAACGGTGGCGAGCCAATGCTTGCGCATTTGAATTTTGGCCCATTGAGGACCTGTAGTCTTCTCGGCCGTGCTATGTCACCTGTGCCGGCAAATTAACAACAATAATTTGCCGGCAAGTTGGTGGACAAGACTCAGGAGGATGAGGCAAGTGTGTCTTCAGTCACTGAACGACAACTTTATTTACAAAAAGAACAGAGACAGGACGATAAATAACAACAGAAAGGAGTTCTCTGACCACCGGAGCAACTCCAGCCTGATGAAACATGTTGAGGCAAGTTAGATCCTGTGGGTTTTTGATTTCAGACGTTGATAGTGAAACCACAGATACTCTTTTGGGGTTGAGGTGTTGTTCCTCTGATCTTTGTTAACCTCTGGTAAACTATGTCATGTTCTCCTGACTTACTGCTGTGTCAACAGCAGATGTGGCCTCAGTGAAAGGCCTAAAGAAATGATGCCTGTTGGCGTCTTGTTCTTCATTTTGCCTCATTTAGAGGCGTGTTATACTTCTATTATTAATTTTTGAATTGCTATATTGAGCTTAAGTGCCTATTTGAGACAGCCTTATTTTATTTCAGAATTTTATTTATTTAACTGAATCGCTGTATTTGTTTTACATTTCTGAATAATGCACCTGGTCTAACTGGTTTAATGTGCTAGACCTTTACTTGTGGATTTAATTCATGAAGCACAGTTCACCAATAAAAAATTGGATTTCAGATCTTCTCTTCTTACTGTATTCAATTGATTAGTCATGCACAACAATTTATTAATATCCTAGAATTCAAATTCTTTATCAGGAGACCTTTAGCAGATATGACATTAAAATGTGAATAGTTAATTACAAAATTCTCTAATTAATTCGATTAATTCTTTTAATCGACTGACAGCACTAGTTACATATAAAACTAGGTGATTTTCAGCCTCTCATCTCATTGGATCATGGATGTATTATAGACCTGGATAGGGTACAGTCTCTCAGCAGCAGCAGATTTTCTCCTAGTGGCCAGTCATGGTACTACAAGAAAAATCCCATGTGACCCAAAAAGCATTTTTCCTATAGACCACAATAGTAAAAGAGAAGCCTGTAAAACTGTTGACAGGACACCCCTAGCTATAACCCTGTTAATTAGTAATCTTTGGATTTTATATTTTTAATTAATGGACTTTTTATTTGTCAAAAACCTTTCTAATGGCCAGAAAAGCTCTGGAAGAATCTCTATTCCCAGTGTGACATCACAGCTCTTTTTGTTTTGTCCTTTTCTTTCTGTGTCTGACTTCCTGTCTGGTTAGATCTTCTCTGAGCAGAGTCGCGTGGCTCCAGCGTGGTCTCCATCGCAAACAGACATGTTTCTTCTGAAACGCAGCAGCATGTGTGATGGAAATAAATACACGGACCGGATCAGTATCTCCAGTGGTTAATGTGTGTGACAGCTCTGTGGTAAAGATGAAGTCTTTATTGTTATGTTTTTTTTTAAAGAAGTGATAAGTTATTCCAGCAATCTTGTACGTGACAGCGTTTTGCCTCTTTCACCTTGCCAGTATCAGTCAGTGTGTGTATGAGCAGTGGCTGTGTTATCAGGGAGCAGTAATACCTCCTGAGACAGCAGCCAGCTGATAGCTATCACGCTACAAACAGCTTGCTCCTCCCAGGACTCTACACTGATAATCTGCTGCATTCTCTTCCTCCTGTTTCTGTCTCATGTGTCTGACTCTGTCTCTGAGCATCTATTCCTTTCTTCCTCTCTCTCTCTCTCTCTCTCTCTCTCTCTCTCTCTCTCTCTCACTCTCTCTCTCCCTTTTCATCTATCTCCCTCTGTCAGGAGGATCTCATGGGGATAGAGGTGTGTTACTCTCCCAGCTTGAGATTCTGCAGATATTAGCCTTCTGTGTTCTGTTCAACCCAGCCTGGGATTAGAAGCTCCGCCCCCTGTGAGCGGGACCTTCGTGCTGCATTCAGGTGCATGTGGTGAATGGCGCTGATGCATTATAGAATCTGTGTGTATTTTGTAGGGTTCCAACTGTCCTGCCGTGTGTGTGTATGTGTGTATGTGTGTGTGTGTGTGTGTGTGTGCGTGTGTGTGTGTGTGTGTGTGTGTGTGTGTGTGTGTGTGTAGTGCGTCACCCTGCTTTCTCCGGCCCAGATTCCTAGTGGAGTTGGGCATATGGTAACCATGGGATACAGGCTACAGATAAGGACATGTACGCCACCAACGACTCTTTGACGTCAAAGTCCTCCTCTCCTCTCCTTTCTTCATTTCCTTTCCTCTTATTTTCTCTCCTTTCCTCTCCTCTCATCTCCTCTTATTTCCTTTCTTCTCCTCTTATGTACTTTCCTTCACTTCTCATTTCCTTTTGTATCCTTTCCCTTTCTCTACTCCCATACTTTTACAATCTATCATGCCATCATTCTTTGATTTTACTGCTTGATAATATTAAATCTGTATTTGAATCAAATCTAAATTGAAATGATAGTCCTCAGATATATGTGTAAATGTGTGTGTGTGTGTATACTTTCAGATTTGTGATATGATGTAAAAACTAACTTCTCACCACTAATTGCTCTTTTCAGATAAGGTGAAAGAGTTCTAGCCTCGTTGTACCCTTTGAATTGTCTCACAGCAACACACTTAAAGTGATTTGTTTTCTGCTCATTTATCCAACAGTGGCACAGAATCCTCTCTGTGTCTGTCTCTGTCTGAACCTACAGCCTCATTAATAATGTTGGTGACATTTGAACTTCAGAAAATAGAGGACGGGAGCTCTCATCCATACCCAGATTACAAAGGGAAACAGTTCATGTTTCTGCAGATATTTTGATGTCAACATTTTATCTCAATATTTTTTATACCTGCATATTTTAGCAAATCCTGTTTCATAATGTGACAGTGCTGTTGTTAAAGTGTGTTTAGATTTAGGTACAAACCACTTTGTTAGTGTTAGAAAAAGAGCATGTTTGGGTACACTTTGCACTTTGTGATAGGACAAATGTCAGCTCACAGTGTTGTTGGACAATCTTCTGCTGCACCTTTTCCAACTGAGGCTGCAACTAACGATTATTCTGAGAGTCAATCTAGTCAATATTGAAACGATTAGTGCATTAGTTTTTTGGTTCATAAAATGCTGTAAAATATTGATCACTGTTTCCCAAAGCTTAAGATTCAACCTAAAATGTCCTTTATTTGTTCAGACCAACAGTCCACAACCCAAAGATCATCAGTTTACTATTATAGAAGACTAAAGACACCAGAATCCCAGGGCATTATGATGAGAGGCAGGGATACACCCCAGATGGTTGGTTGCCAGCCTATTGTGGGGCACACACACCATTCACACCTACAGGCAATTTAGAGTCACCAATTAACCTCAGCATGTTTTTGGACTGTGGGATGAAGCTGGAGAAAACCCACCAGACACGGGGAGAATGTGAAACTCCACACAGAAAGGTCCCAGACCAAGGACCCAAGGAGGTCTTGAACCCGCGACCTTCTTGCTGTGAGGTAACAGTGCCAACCCCTGCACCGCTCTGTATTGGAAATGTTTATTCATCATGTCTGTGGTTACAAAAAGGAACTGTCAGCGTTTCCCCCTGAGACTGAGCTGTATTTACACAGTAACATGTCTATTGTATTTGTTTTTTCTTGCTATATTGTATTGTGAAGCTAATGTGCAGGTGTCCATCTGTATTTAACAGAACTCTGCAGCTTGTACAGTTAAACTCTTTCTATAAGTCAGTCATTTTTTATACCCCTTTATTCATCACTAGGGTCACATGGTCTATTGGAGCCAATCCCAGCGTACTTCAGGTGAGAGGTAGGGATACACCCCCGACAGGTACCAGTCTATCATGGACACACGCCTACCTAAGGGAAATTTTGAGTCTCCAATTAGCCCTCTGTTGCATAGAGTTACCATATGGCAAAATGCACATTTTGTTGTATAGAGTTCTTTCTAATTATGGTCCAAAATGAACTGCAACTTTAAAGTAAAACACAGACTTTATATACAACAACAAAAAGATTTTGTAAAATTATTTACTTTTACTTTTATTTTTCTTTTACTTTTCCATGGAAAAACAAATGGCTGGAGGTAAAGCGTTCAGTGAGATCTAAGAATGACATCACAGTTGAGTTGAAGTTATTCCAGCAATGTTCCCTGCTGAGTCCGAGCTGGAGAGAGAACACTGACAGACACTGAGGAAAACCGCCCGCTTAAAAACAAACAAAAATAAAAAAAAATTAAAAAAAAACAACTGCAGGGTCTGGTGATCACATGACCGCTCTCCAATTAAAGCAACTCATATGGATCCAACCGCACAAAGCCATCACACTCTGTTCATCCCCACAGCCTTGGCAAAAAATATATATATATCTCAGTTGTTTATATGATAATCAATTCTACATGCGTCAGCACTAATGGCCTCAGCCGACACGAAGGACATGGATGGAGAACTGTAGGACCGGAGGAATTATTAGCGGAGACCTCGTTTCTCTGGGAAACTGAGGATTACGCTGCAGGGTTGATAGGAGCTGGGGATTGTTTTTCCTCTCCTGGGGTTATTTCAGCTAACAACTATACTCACGTGTTATTAAAGAGCTAAAAACAGCCCTACAGGAACCTGGATTCAGGTGCCAGGGGGTGTTTGCCTGTGTGGCTTCACCATGGTCGTGCACGTGCATGTTTCATGTAAACACCCTCTGAGACGTGTGTGCTGACAGAGGCAGTTGGCTGCTGGGATGTGTGTGTAAGGAGGGAAAACAGGGTGAGGAGACCTGCTTAAATCTGCACTGCTGTGCAGAAAACTACTTCGGCATTTGTGCTAGAGCCGGGCCAATAAGCAACCGATAAGTAGGTCTGTTTTGCCGCTGCAGATATTTCAGTGTCGAAATGTACTTTTCCAGCGATGTGTTGCTTGATGTGCAGTGGGAACAAGAATCTCCTCAGCAAACTCGAACATGGTTGAGACACAAACACTCATACGCACACACAACTAGTAATGGGCGATATACTATGCAAGCAATACAAAAGAGAATACAATACAATACAAAAGTGTACAAAGAGATTTGAATTCTATTATACTATTGTGATAATCAGGGGTGGAAAGTAACTAATTAGTTGGGGCTGGCGTAGCACAGGCCAACTCACCCCCAGAGCATTGAACAATGCACTGGGGGTGAGTTGGCCTGGCGAAGCCAGGCCAACTCTTGTAATTGTACACCTATATTATTAGTTGGGGCTGGCGTAGCACAGGCCAACTCACCCCCAGAGCATTGAACAATGCACTGGGGGTGAGTTGGCCTGGCGAAGCCAGGCCAACTCTTGTAATCCTACACCTATATTATTATTATATGTTTATTCTTCCGTAAAAAGTTTGGCTCGCTTCTCCTCCCAGGTTTTTGAGAAAACCCCCACAAAAGTTATATCAAAACGACCGGCTCGGCCGGGAATCGTGTGGAATGACTTTTCTCAGAGATTCCCGTTACTATGGCGACGTAGTCGGAGTTTTCGTCGGGAATTTTGGCCCCATTCATTCCGGATGGGAGAGCCCCGGGAGGCTAGAGTGGGTGATGTCATCGTTAGAGTGTAGAGGGAGAAAAAACGACCCTGAAAAAAAAATTTATAAATTGCCGGTGTAGCCACAATTTTAACCGCACATCAATAATTTTTATATCAAAACGTAGGCACGACCCTCCTGATCGCTCCAATATCACTATCCAAGCTGAAAGTTCAGCGGTTTTCTCGCTATGAGCCTCCAAGCGCAGCTTGGTCCCCCTTTTGCTCCCATTCAGTCCCATATTAAATTTGAATTTGAAAAAACAGGATTTTCCGAATCTTCCTACTTTTTAAACTGCTCCCGTGCGCACATTTTTCAAGTTACAGAAATAAAAATTATATCACTACGACCGGGCGAGGGTTTGCTCTCAGAAAATATGATAATTTTTTCTCTAACTTTCACGGTTTTCGAATTATGAGCATTTGTTCGGCGTGTGGTCAGACCAGTGATAGCCTTTCTGTCTCCCCAGATTTTGTCGGTTAGTCATGAATTCAAATGCAGCAGAGCAGTTAGTCACCATGGTAACGGCCCAGCTGCTGCAGAGGGCTGATCAGACACTGAGCTGATAGCTGATTGGCTGAATGGTTTTCATCAATAACTTTGGATCTAAACCTCCTACAACCATATAACTTGGTGGAGATCATGTTGAAGACCAATCAAACTGATTAAATAGTGTTTGGGCCGCGCCTCCTCAAAGCTGATTGGCTCATGGGTTTCCCTTAATTACTTTGGATCTAAAGGTCGCAGGTTCACCAAACTTTCTGAGATTGATAATACTAACACCCCGCACCATCCTAAGCCACATGGAGGTCATCACGGCGACGTAGTCGCCGTTTCGGTGCAATTGATTCCCACGCACTGACCCCGACACCCCCAGAGCCCAGCCCCAACTCTCACAATTTCCGCGGGAATTGTCTAGTTAGTTGGGGCTGGCGTAGCACAGGCCAACTCACCCCCAGAGCATTGAACAATGCACTGGGGGTGAGTTGGCCTGGCGAAGCCAGGCCAACTCTTGTAATCCTACATATTTATTATTATTTATATCTATCTTCACGCGTCAAAAGTTTGGCTCGCTTCTCCTCCTAGGTTTTTGAGAAAACCCCCACAATAGTTATATCAAAACGACCGGCTCGGCCGGGAATGGTGTGGAATGACTTTTCTCAGAGATTCCCGTTACTATGGCGACGTAGTCGGAGTTTTCGTCGGGAATTTCGGCCCCATTCATTCCGGATGGGAGGCTAGAGTGGGTGATGTCATCGTTAGAGTGTAGAGGGAGAAAAAATGACCCTGAAAAATAAATTTATAAATTGCCGGTGTAGCCGCAATTTTAACCGCACGTCAATAATTTTTTTATCAAAACGTAGGCCCGACTGTCCTGATCGCTCCAATATCACTATCCAAGCTGAAAGTTCAGCGGTTTTCTCGCTATGACCCTCCAAGCGCAGCTTGGTCCCCCTTTTGCTCCCATTCAGTCCCATATTAAATTTGAATTTGAAAAACCTGGATTTTCCAAATCTTCCTACTTTTTAAACTGCTCCCGTGGGCACATTTTTCAAGTTACAGAAATAAAAATTATATCACCACGACCGGGCGAGGGTTTGCTCTCAGAAAATATGATTATTTTTTCTCCATCTTTCACGGTCTTCGAATTATGAGCATTTGTTCGGCATGTGGTCTGACCAGTGATAGCCTTTCTGCCTCCCCAGATTTCGTCGGTTAGTCATGAATTCAAATGCAGCAGAGCAGTTAGTCACCATGGTAACGGCCCAGCTGCTGCAGAGGGCTGATCAGACACTGAGCTGATAGCTGATTGGCTGAAAGGTTTTCATCAATAACTTTGGATCTAAACCTCCTACAACCATATAACTTGATGGAGATCATGTTGACGACCAATCAAACTGATTTCATAGTATTGGGACCCCGCCTCCTCAAAGCTGATTGGCTCATGGGTTTCCCTTAATAACTTTGGATCTAAAGGTTGCAGGGTCACCAAACTTTCTGAGATTGATAATACTGACACCCCGCACCATCCTAAGCCACATGGAGGTCACCACGGCGACGTAGTCGCCGTTTCGGTGCAATTGATTCCCACGCACCGACCCCGACACCCCCAGAGCCCAGCCCCAACTCTCACAATTTCCGCGGGAATTGTCTAGTTAGTTGGGGCTGGCGTAGCACAGGCCAACTCACCCCCAGAGCATTGAACAATGCACTGGGGGTGAGTTGGACTGGCGAAGCCAGTCCAACTCTTGTAATTGTACACCTATATTATTATATCTTATATCTTCTTCCGTCAAAAGTTTGGCTCGCTTCTCCTCCCAGGTTTTTGAGAAAACCCCCACAAAAGTTATATCAAAACGACCGGCTCGGCCGGGAATCGTGTGGAATGACTTTTCTCAGAGATTCCCGTTACTATGGCGACGTAGTCGGAGTTTTCGTCGGGAATTTTGGCCCCATTCATTCCGGATGGGAGAGCCCCGGGAGGCTAGAGTGGGTGATGTCATCGTTAGAGTGTAGAGGGAGAAAAAATGACCCTGAAAAAAAAATTTATAAATTGCCGGTGTAGCCACAATTTTAACCGCACGTCAATAATTTTTATATCAAAACGTAGGCACGACCCTCCTGATCGCTCCAATATCACTATCCAAGCTGAAAGTTCAGCGGTTTTCTCGCTATGAGCCTCCAAGCGCAGCTTGGTCCCCCTTTTGCTCCCATTCGGTCCCATATTAAATTTGAATTTGAAAAACCTGGATTTTCCGAATCTTCCTACTTTTCAAACTGCTCCCGTGGGCACATTTTTCAAGTTACAGAAATAAAAATTATATCACTACGACCGGGCGAGGGTTTGCTCTCAGAAAATATGATTATTTTTTCTCAATCTTTCACGGTTTTCGAATTATGACCATTTGTTCGGGGTGTGGTCCGACCAGTGATAGCCTTTCTGCCTCCCCGGATTTTGTCGGTTAGTCATGAATTCAAATGCAGCAGAGCAGTTAGTCACCATGGTAACGGCCCAGCTGCTGCAGAGGGCTGATCAGACACTGAGCTGATAGCTGATTGGCTGAATGGTTTTCATCAATAACTTTGGATCTAAAGGTTCCACAGTCATATAACTTGTTGGAGATCATGTTGAAGACCAATCAAACTGATTAAATAGTGTTTGGGCCCCGCCTCCTCAAAGCTGATTGGCTCATGGGTTTCCCTTAATAACTTTGGATCTAAAGGTCGCAGGGTCACCAAACTTTCTGAGATTGATAATACTAACACCCCGCACCATCCTAAGCCACATGGAGGTCATCACGGCGACGTAGTCGCCGTTTCGGTGCAATTGATTCCCATGCACCGACCCCGACACCCCCAGAGCCCAGCCCCAACTCTCACAATTTCCGCGGGAATTGTCTAGTTAGTTGGGGCTGGCGTAGCACAGTCCAACTCACCCCCAGAGCATTGAAAATGCACTGGGGGTGAGTTGGACTGGCGAAGCCAGTCCAACTATTGTAATCCTACATATTTATTATTATATCTATCTTCTGCCGCAAAAGTTTGGCTCGCTTCTCCTCCTAGGTTTTTGAGAAAACCCCCACAATAGTTATATCAAAACGACCGGCTCGGCCGGGAATGGTGTGGAATGACTTTTCTCAGAGATTCCCGTTACTATGGCGACGTAGTCGCAGTTTTTAGTTCGGAATTTTGGCCCCATTCATTCCGGATGGGAGCGCCCAGGGAGGCTAGAGTGGGTGATGTCATCGTTAGAGTGTAGAGGGAGAAAAAATGACTCTGAAAAAAAAAATTATAAATTGCCGGTGTAGCCACAATTTTAACCGCACATCAATAATTTTTATATTAAAACGTAGGCACGACCCTCCTGATCGCTCCAATATCACTATCCAAGCTGAAAGTTCAGCGGTTTTCTCGCTATGAGCCTCCAAGCGCAGCTTGGTCCCTCTTTTGCTCCCATTCGGTCCCATATTAAATTTGAATTTGAAAAACCCAGATTTTCCGAATCTTCCTACTTTTCAAACTGCTCCCGTGGGCACATTTTTCAAGTTACAGAAATAATAATTATATCACTACGACCGGGCGAGGATTTGCTCTCAGAAAATATGATTATTTTTTCTCTAACTTTCACGGTTTTCGAATTATGAGCATTTGTTCGGGGTGTGGTCCGACCAGTGATAGCCTTTCTGCCTCCCCAGATTTTGTCGGTTAGTCATGAATTCAAATGCAGCAGAGCAGTTAGTCACCATGGTAACGGCCCAGCTGCTGCAGAGGGCTGATCAGACACTGAGCTGATAGCTGATTGGCTGAATGGTTTTCATCAATAACTTTGGATCTAAACCTCCTACAACCATATAACTTGGTGGAGATCATGTTGAAGACCAATCAAACTGATTAAATAGTGTTTGGGCCGCGCCTCCTCAAAGCTGATTGGCTCATGGGTTTCCCTTAATTACTTTGGATCTAAAGGTCGCAGGTTCACCAAACTTTCTGAGATTGATAATACTAACACCCCGCACCATCCTAAGCCACATGGAGGTCATCACGGCGACGTAGTCGCCGTTTCGGTGCAATTGATTCCCACGCACTGACCCCGACACCCCCAGAGCCCAGCCCCAACTCTCACAATTTCCGCGGGAATTGTCTAGTTAGTTGGGGCTGGCGTAGCACAGGCCAACTCACCCCCAGAGCATTGAACAATGCACTGGGGGTGAGTTGGCCTGGCGAAGCCAGGCCAACTCTTGTAATCCTACATATTTATTATTATTTATATCTATCTTCACGCGTCAAAAGTTTGGCTCGCTTCTCCTCCTAGGTTTTTGAGAAAACCCCCACAATAGTTATATCAAAACGACCGGCTCGGCCGGGAATGGTGTGGAATGACTTTTCTCAGAGATTCCCGTTACTATGGCGACGTAGTCGGAGTTTTCGTCGGGAATTTCGGCCCCATTCATTCCGGATGGGAGGCTAGAGTGGGTGATGTCATCGTTAGAGTGTAGAGGGAGAAAAAATGACCCTGAAAAATAAATTTATAAATTGCCGGTGTAGCCGCAATTTTAACCGCACGTCAATAATTTTTTTATCAAAACGTAGGCCCGACTGTCCTGATCGCTCCAATATCACTATCCAAGCTGAAAGTTCAGCGGTTTTCTCGCTATGACCCTCCAAGCGCAGCTTGGTCCCCCTTTTGCTCCCATTCAGTCCCATATTAAATTTGAATTTGAAAAACCTGGATTTTCCAAATCTTCCTACTTTTTAAACTGCTCCCGTGGGCACATTTTTCAAGTTACAGAAATAAAAATTATATCACCACGACCGGGCGAGGGTTTGCTCTCAGAAAATATGATTATTTTTTCTCCATCTTTCACGGTCTTCGAATTATGAGCATTTGTTCGGCATGTGGTCTGACCAGTGATAGCCTTTCTGCCTCCCCAGATTTCGTCGGTTAGTCATGAATTCAAATGCAGCAGAGCAGTTAGTCACCATGGTAACGGCCCAGCTGCTGCAGAGGGCTGATCAGACACTGAGCTGATAGCTGATTGGCTGAAAGGTTTTCATCAATAACTTTGGATCTAAACCTCCTACAACCATATAACTTGATGGAGATCATGTTGACGACCAATCAAACTGATTTCATAGTATTGGGACCCCGCCTCCTCAAAGCTGATTGGCTCATGGGTTTCCCTTAATAACTTTGGATCTAAAGGTTGCAGGGTCACCAAACTTTCTGAGATTGATAATACTGACACCCCGCACCATCCTAAGCCACATGGAGGTCACCACGGCGACGTAGTCGCCGTTTCGGTGCAATTGATTCCCACGCACCGACCCCGACACCCCCAGAGCCCAGCCCCAACTCTCACAATTTCCGCGGGAATTGTCTAGTTAGTTGGGGCTGGCGTAGCACAGGCCAACTCACCCCCAGAGCATTGAACAATGCACTGGGGGTGAGTTGGACTGGCGAAGCCAGTCCAACTCTTGTAATTGTACACCTATATTATTATATCTTATATCTTCTTCCGTCAAAAGTTTGGCTCGCTTCTCCTCCCAGGTTTTTGAGAAAACCCCCACAAAAGTTATATCAAAACGACCGGCTCGGCCGGGAATCGTGTGGAATGACTTTTCTCAGAGATTCCCGTTACTATGGCGACGTAGTCGGAGTTTTCGTCGGGAATTTTGGCCCCATTCATTCCGGATGGGAGAGCCCCGGGAGGCTAGAGTGGGTGATGTCATCGTTAGAGTGTAGAGGGAGAAAAAATGACCCTGAAAAAAAAATTTATAAATTGCCGGTGTAGCCACAATTTTAACCGCACGTCAATAATTTTTATATCAAAACGTAGGCACGACCCTCCTGATCGCTCCAATATCACTATCCAAGCTGAAAGTTCAGCGGTTTTCTCGCTATGAGCCTCCAAGCGCAGCTTGGTCCCCCTTTTGCTCCCATTCGGTCCCATATTAAATTTGAATTTGAAAAACCTGGATTTTCCGAATCTTCCTACTTTTCAAACTGCTCCCGTGGGCACATTTTTCAAGTTACAGAAATAAAAATTATATCACTACGACCGGGCGAGGGTTTGCTCTCAGAAAATATGATTATTTTTTCTCAATCTTTCACGGTTTTCGAATTATGACCATTTGTTCGGGGTGTGGTCCGACCAGTGATAGCCTTTCTGCCTCCCCGGATTTTGTCGGTTAGTCATGAATTCAAATGCAGCAGAGCAGTTAGTCACCATGGTAACGGCCCAGCTGCTGCAGAGGGCTGATCAGACACTGAGCTGATAGCTGATTGGCTGAATGGTTTTCATCAATAACTTTGGATCTAAAGGTTCCACAGTCATATAACTTGTTGGAGATCATGTTGAAGACCAATCAAACTGATTAAATAGTGTTTGGGCCCCGCCTCCTCAAAGCTGATTGGCTCATGGGTTTCCCTTAATAACTTTGGATCTAAAGGTCGCAGGGTCACCAAACTTTCTGAGATTGATAATACTAACACCCCGCACCATCCTAAGCCACATGGAGGTCATCACGGCGACGTAGTCGCCGTTTCGGTGCAATTGATTCCCATGCACCGACCCCGACACCCCCAGAGCCCAGCCCCAACTCTCACAATTTCCGCGGGAATTGTCTAGTTAGTTGGGGCTGGCGTAGCACAGTCCAACTCACCCCCAGAGCATTGAAAATGCACTGGGGGTGAGTTGGACTGGCGAAGCCAGTCCAACTATTGTAATCCTACATATTTATTATTATATCTATCTTCTGCCGCAAAAGTTTGGCTCGCTTCTCCTCCTAGGTTTTTGAGAAAACCCCCACAATAGTTATATCAAAACGACCGGCTCGGCCGGGAATGGTGTGGAATGACTTTTCTCAGAGATTCCCGTTACTATGGCGACGTAGTCGCAGTTTTTAGTTCGGAATTTTGGCCCCATTCATTCCGGATGGGAGCGCCCAGGGAGGCTAGAGTGGGTGATGTCATCGTTAGAGTGTAGAGGGAGAAAAAATGACTCTGAAAAAAAAAATTATAAATTGCCGGTGTAGCCACAATTTTAACCGCACATCAATAATTTTTATATTAAAACGTAGGCACGACCCTCCTGATCGCTCCAATATCACTATCCAAGCTGAAAGTTCAGCGGTTTTCTCGCTATGAGCCTCCAAGCGCAGCTTGGTCCCTCTTTTGCTCCCATTCGGTCCCATATTAAATTTGAATTTGAAAAACCCAGATTTTCCGAATCTTCCTACTTTTCAAACTGCTCCCGTGGGCACATTTTTCAAGTTACAGAAATAATAATTATATCACTACGACCGGGCGAGGATTTGCTCTCAGAAAATATGATTATTTTTTCTCTAACTTTCACGGTTTTCGAATTATGAGCATTTGTTCGGGGTGTGGTCCGACCAGTGATAGCCTTTCTGCCTCCCCAGATTTTGTCGGTTAGTCATGAATTCAAATGCAGCAGAGCAGTTAGTCACCATGGTAACGGCCCAGCTGCTGCAGAGGGCTGATCAGACACTGAGCTGATAGCTGATTGGCTGAATGGTTTTCATCAATAACTTTGGATCTAAACCTCCTACAACCATATAACTTGGTGGAGATCATGTTGAAGACCAATCAAACTGATTAAATAGTGTTTGGGCCGCGCCTCCTCAAAGCTGATTGGCTCATGGGTTTCCCTTAATTACTTTGGATCTAAAGGTCACAGGTTCACCAAACTTTCTGAGATTGATAATACTAACACCCCGCACAATCCTAAGCCACATGGAGGTCATCACGGCGACGTAGTCGCCGTTTCGGTGCAATTGATTCCCACGCACTGACCCCGACACCCCCAGAGCCCAGCCCCAACTCTCACAATTTCCGCGGGAATTGTCTAGTTAGTTGGGGCTGGCGTAGCACAGGCCAACTCACCCCCAGAGCATTGAACAATGCACTGGGGGTGAGTTGGACTGGCGAAGCCAGTCCAACTCTTGTAATCCTACACCTATATTATTATTATATGTTTCTATCTTCTTCCGTAAAAAGTTTGGCTCGCTTCTCCTCCTAGGTTTTTGAGAAAACCCCCACAAAAGTTATATCAAAACGACCGGCTCGGCCGGGAATGGTGTGGAATGACTTTTCTCAGAGATTCCCGTTACTATGGCGACGTAGTCGGAGTTTTCGTTCGGAATTTCGGCCCCATTCATTCCGGATGGGAGGCTAGAGTGGGTGATGTCATCGTTAGAGTGTAGAGGGAGAAAAAATGACTCTGAAAAAAAAATTTATAAATTGCCGGCGTAGCCGCAATTTTAACCGCACCTCAATAATTTTTACATCAAAACGTAGGCCCGACTGTCCTGATCGCTCCAATACTACTATCCAAGCTGAAAGTTCAGCGTTTTTCTCGCTATGACCCTCCAAGCGCAGCTTGGTCCCCCTTTTGCTCCCATTCGGTCCCATATTAAATTTGAATTTGAAAAACCTGGATTTTCCAAATCTTCCTACTTTTCAAACTGCTCCCGTGTGCACATTTTTCAAGTTACAGAAATAAAAATTACACCACTACGACCGGGCGAGGGTTTGCTCTCAGAAAATATCATCATTTTTTCTCAATCTTTCACGGTTTTCGAATTATGAGCATTTGTTCGGCATGTGGTCTGACCAGTGATAGCCTTTCTGCCTCCCCAGATTTTGTCGGTTAGTCATGAATTCAAATGCAGCAGAGCAGTTAGTCACCATGGTAACGGCCCAGCTGCTGCAGAGGGCTGATCAGACACTGACCTGATAGCTGATTGGCTGAATGGTTTTCATCAATAACTTTGGATCTAAACCTCCTACAACCATATAACTTGGTGGAGATCATGTTGAAGACCAATCAAACTCATTCATTACTGTTGGGGCCCCGCCTCCTCAAAGCTGATTGGCTCATGGGTTTCTTTTAATAACTTTGGATCTAAAGGTCGCAGGGTCACCAAACTTTCTGAGATTGATATTACTGACACCCCGCACCATCCTAAGCCACATGGAGGTCACCACGGCGACATAGTCGCCGTTTCGGTGCAATTGATTCCCACGCACCGACCCCGACACCCCCAGAGCCCAGCCCCAACTCTCACAATTTCCGCGGGAATTGTCTAGTTAGTTGGGGCTGGCGTAGCACAGTCCAACTCACCCCCAGAGCATTGAACAATGCACTGGGGGTGAGTTGGACTGGCGAAGCCAGTCCAACTCTTGTAATCCTACACCTATATTATTATTTATATCTTCTTCCGTAAAAAGTTTGGCTCGCTTCTCCTCCTAGGTTTTTGAGAAAACCCCCACAAAAGTTATATCAAAACGACCGGCTCGGCCGGGAATCGTGTGGTATGACTTTTCTCAGAGATTCCCGTTACTATGGCGACGTAGTCGCAGTTTTCGTCGGGAATTTTGGCCCCATTCATTCCGGATGGGAGCGCCCCGGGAGGCTAGAGTGGGTGATGTCATCGTTAGAGTGTAGAGGGAGAAAAAATGACCCTGAAAAAAAAATTTATAAATTGCCGGTGTAGCCACAATTTTAACCGCACGTCAATAATTTTTATATCAAAACGTAGGCACGACCCTCCTGATCGCTCCAATATCACTATCCAAGCTGAAAGTTCAGCGGTTTTCTCGCTACGAGCCTCCAAGCGCAGCTTGGTCCCCCTTTTGCTCCCATTCGGTCCCATATTAAATTTGAATTTGAAAAACCCGGATTTTCCGAATCTTCCTACTTTTCAAACTGCTCCCGTGGGCACATTTTTCAAGTTACAGAAATAAAAATTATATCACTATGACCGGGCGAGGGTTTGCTCTCAGAAAATATGATTATTTTTTCTCCACCTTTCACGGTTTTCGAATTATGAGCATTTGTTCGGGGTGTGGTCCGACCAGTGATAGCCTTTCTGCCTCCCCAGATTTTGTCGGTTAGTCATGAATTCAAATGCAGCAGAGCAGTTAGTCACCATGGTAACGGCCCAGCTGCTGCAGAGGGCTGATCAGACACTGAGCTGATAGCTGATTGGCTGAATGGTTTTCATCAATAACTTTGGATCTAAACCTCCTACAACCATATAACTTGATGGAGATCATGTTGAAGACCAATCAATCTGATTCCATAGTATTGTGACCCCGCCTCCTCAAAGCTGATTGGCTCATGGGTTTCTTTTAATAACTTTGGATCTAAAGGTCGCAGGGTCACCAAACTTTCTGAGATTGATAATACTGACACCCCGCACCATCCTAAGCCACATGGAGGTCACCACGGCGACGTAGTCGCCGTTTCGGTGCAATAGATTCCCACGCACCGACCCCGACACCCCCAGAGCCCAGCCCCAACTCTCACAATTTCCGCGGGAATTGTCTAGTGTTAACTATACAATCTTGCTCTCCAGAACTTTGGCTCGCTTCTCCTCCTAGGGTTTTGAGAAAACCCAGACAATATATATATCAAATCGACCGGCTCGGCCGGGAATGGTGTGGAATGACTTTTCTCAGAGATTCCCGTTACTATGGCGACGTAGTGCCCGTTTTTGTGTTCCCATTCACTTTGAATGGGAGAGCCCCTGGAGGCTACTAGAGTGGATGATGTCATCGTTAGAGTGCAGCCACCCTGAGAATCTCTGAAAAAAATGTCTTTGACTCACTGGTACGGCCACAATTTTAACAGCACATCCATGGTTCTTATATCAAAACGTAGCCACGACCGTCCTGATCGCTCCAATATGACTATCAAAGCTGAAAGTTCAACGGTTTCAGTACTATGACCCTCAAAGTGCAGCTTGGTGCCTCCCTTCTTCTCATTCACTCCCATATTAAATTTGAATTTGAAAAATCCTCAGCTCTCCACATCTTCATACTTTTTAATCTGCTGCTGTACTCACATTTTTCCACTTACAGAAATAAAAATTATATCAGTACGACCGGGCGAAGGCCTGCTCTCAGAAAATATCTTTGTTTCCTCAGTAAACTTTATAGTTTTTGAATTAGAAGCAGGTGTTTGACAGGTGCACCTGGCTGACTGACCACTATTTATGATTGAGTCAACAGTTAGAGCAGCAGTGGGTCTGTGTCAGTGACGTCATCATCACCATGGAAACACCACAGCTTGGGGGCTGCCATGTTTTCTGTGTCAGGGCTGGAAGCTGATTGGTCAATAGATTTTCATCAATAACTTTGGATCTAAAGTCCCCACAACCATCAAACTTTGTAGTATCAATAAAGAGGACCCCCCCATCCCATCCATGGTATCACGACCATTAACAAACTGCAGCAAGGACCCCCGACACCCCCAGAGCCCAGCCCCAACTCTCACAATTTCCGCGGGAATTGTCTAGTGTTAACTATACAATCTTGCTCTCCAGAACTTTGGCTCGCTTCTCCTCCTAGGGTTTTAAAAAAACCCAGACAATATATATATCAAATCGACCGGCTCGGCCGGGAATGGTGTGGAATGACTTTTCTCAGAGATTCCCGTTACTATGGCGACGTAGTGCCCGTTTTTGTGCTCCCATTCACTTTGAATGGGAGAGCCCCTGGAGGCCAGAGTGGATGATGTCATCGTTAGAGTGCAGCCACCCTGAGAACCTCTGAAAAAAATGTCTTTGACTCACTGGTACGGCCACAATTTTAACAGCACATCCATGGTTCTTATATCAAAACGTAGCCACGACCGTCCTGATCGCTCCAGTATGACTATCAAAGCTGAGAGTTATACGGTTTCAGTGCTATGACCCTCAAAGTGCAGCTTGGTGCCTGTCTTCTCTCATTCACTCCCATATTAAATTTGAATTTGAAAAATCCTCAGCTCTCCACATCTTCATACTTTTTAATCTGCTGCTGTAGTCACATTTTTCCATTTACAGAAATAAAAATTATATCAGTACGACCGGGCGAAGGCCTGCTCTCAGAAAATATTATACTTTACTCAGTAAACTTTATAGTTTTTGAATTAGAAGCAGGAGATAGGCAGGTGCACCTGGCTGACTGACCACTATTTGTGATTGAGTCAACAGTTAGAGCAGCAGTGGGTCTGTGTCAGTGACGTCATCATCACCATGGAAACACCACAGCTTGGGGGCTGCCATGTTTTCTCTGTCAGGGCTGGTTATATGTTTCTATCTTCTTCCGTAAAAAGTTTGGCTCGCTTCTCCTCCCAGATTTTTGAGAAAACCCCCACAATAGTTATATCAAAACGACCGGCTCGGCCGGGAATGGTGTGGAATGACTTTTCTCAGAGATTCCCGTTACTATGGCGACGTAGTCGCAGTTTTCGTTCGGAATTTCGGCCCCATTCATTCCGGATGGGAGGCTAGAGTGGGTGATGTCATCGTTAGAGTGTAGAGGGAGAAAAAATGACCCTGAAAAAAGAATTTATAAATTGCCGGTGTAGCCACAATTTTAACCGCACATCAATAATTTCATCATCAAAACGTAGGCCCGACTGTCCTGATCGCTCCAATATCACTATCCAAGCTGAAAGTTCAGCGGTTTTCTCGCTATGAGCCTCCAAGCGCAGCTTGGTCCCCCTTTTGCTCCCATTCGGTCCCATATTAAATTTGAATTTGAAAAACCCGGATTTTCCGAATCTTCCTACTTTTCAAACTGCTCCCGTGGGCACATTTTTCAAGTTACAGAAATAAAAATTATATCACTACGACCGGGCGAGGGTTTGCTCTCAGAAAATATGATTATTTTTTCTCCATCTTTCACGGTTTTCGAATTATGAGCATTTGTTCGGCATGTGGTCTGACCAGTGATAGCCTTTCTGCCTCCTCAGATTTTGTCGGTTAGTCATGAATTCAAATGCAGCAGAGCAGTTAGTCACCATGGTAACGGCCCAGCTGCTGCAGAGGGCTGATCAGACACTGACCTGATAGCTGATTGGCTGAATGGTTTTCATCAATAACTTTGGATCTAAACCTCCTACAACCATATAACTTGGTGGAGATCATGTTGAAGACCAATCAAACTGATTCCATAGTATTGTGGCCCCGCCTCCTCAAAGCTGATTGGCTCATGGGTTTCCTTTAATAACTTTGGATCTAAAGGTCGCAGGTTCACCAGACTTTCTGAGATTGATAATACTAACACCCCACACCATCCTAAGACACATGGAGGCGATCACGGCGACATAGTCGCCGTTTCGGTGCAATTGATTCCCACGCACCGACCCCGACACCCCCAGAGCCCAGCCCCAACTCTCACAATTTCCGCGGGAATTGTCTAGTGTTAACTATACAATCTTGCTCTCCAGAACTTTGGCTCGCTTCTCCTCCTAGGGTTTTGAGAAAACCCAGACAATATATATATCAAATCGACCGGCTCGGCCGGGAATGGTGTGGAATGACTTTTCTCAGAGATTCCCGTTACTATGGCGACGTAGTGCCCGTTTTTGTGTTCCCATTCACTTTGAATGGGAGAGCCCCTGGAGGCTACTAGAGGGGATGATGTCATCGTTAGAGTGCAGCCACCCTGAGAACCTCTGAAAAAAATGTCTTTGACTCACTGGTACAGCCACAATTTTAACAGCACATCCATGGTTCTTATATCAAAACGTAGCCACGACCGTCCTGATCGCTCAGATATGACTATCAAAGCTGAAAGTTAAACGGTTTCAGTACTATGACCCTCAAAGTGCAGCTTGGTCCCTGTCTTCTCTCATTCACTCCCATATTAAACTTGAATTTGAAAAATCCTCAGCTCTCCACATCTTCATACTTTTTAATCTGCTCCTGTACTCACATTTTTCCACTTACAGAAATAAAAATTATATCAGTACGACCGGGCGAAGGTCTGCTCTCAGAAAATATTATAGTTTACTCAGTCAACTTTATAGTTTTTGAATTAGAAGCAGGAGTTTGACAGGTGCACCTGGCTGACTGACCACTATTTGTGATTGAGTCAACAGTTAGAGCAGCAGTGGGTCTGTGTCAGTGACGTCATCATCACCATGGAAACACCACAGCTTGGGGGCTGCCATGTTTTCTCTGTCAGGGCTGGAAGCTGATTGGTCAATAGATTTTCATCAATAACTTTGGATCTAAAGTCCCCACAACCACCAAACTTGGTCAGAATGACAAAGAGGACCCCCCCATCCCATCCATGTTATCACCTTTACATTAAACTGCAGCAAGGACCCCCGACACCCCCAGAGCCCAGCCCCAACTCTCACAATTTCCGCGGGAATTGTCTAGTGTTAACTATACAATCTTGCTCTCCAGAACTTTGGCTCGCTTCTCCTCCTAGGGTTTTGAGAAAACCCAGACAATATATATATCAAATCGACCGGCTCGGCCGGGAATGGTGTGGAATGACTTTTCTCAGAGATTCCCGTTACTATGGCGACGTAGTGCCCGTTTTTGTGTTCCCATTCACTTTGAATGGGAGAGCCCCTGGAGGCCAGAGGGGATGATGTCATCATTAGAGTGCAGCCACCCTGAGAACCTCTGAAAAAAATGTCTTTGACTCACTGGTACGGCCACAATTTTAACAGCACATCCATGGTTCTTATATCAAAACGTAGCCACGACCGTCCTGATCGCTCCAATATGACTATCAAAGCTGAAAGTTCAACGGTTTCAGTACTATGACCCTCAAAGTGCAGCTTGGTGCCTCCCTTCTTCTCATTCACTCCCATATTAAATTTGAATTTGAAAAATCCTCAGCTCTCCACATCTTCCTACTTTTTAATCTGCTCCTGTACTCACATTCTTCCACTTACAGAAATAAAAATTATATCAGTAGGACCGGGCGAAGGCCTGCTCTCAGAAAATATTATACTTTACTCAGACAACTTTATAGTTTTTGAATTAGAAGCAGGAGTTTGACAGGTGCACCTGGCTGACTGACCACTATTTGTGATTGAGTTAACAGTTAGTGCAGCAGTGGGTCTGTGTCAGTGACGTCATCATCACCATGGAAACACCACAGCTTGGGGGCTGCCATGTTTTCTCTGTCAGGGCTGGAAGCTGATTGGTCAATAGATTTTCATCAATAACTTTGGATCTAAAGTCCCCACACCCACCAAACTTGGTGAGAATGACAAAGAGGACCCCCCCATCCCATCCATGCTATCACGACCATTAACAAACTGCAGCAAGGACCCCCGACACCCCCAGAGCCCAGCCCCAACTCTCACAATTTCCGCGGGAATTGTCTAGTGTTAACTATACAATCTTGCTCTCCAGAACTTTGGCTCGCTTCTCCTCCTAGGGTTTTGAGAAAACCCAGACAATATATATATCAAATCGACCGGCTCGGCCGGGAATGGTGTGGAATGACTTTTCTCAGAGATTCCCGTTACTATGGCGACGTAGTGCCCGTTTTTGTGCTCCCATTCACTTTGAATGGGAGAGCCCCTGGAGGCCAGAGGGGATGATGTCATCGTTAGAGTGCAGCCACCCTGAGAACCTCTGAAAAAAATGTCTTTGACTCACTGGTACGGCCACAATTTTAACAGCACATCCATGGTTCTTATATCAAAACGTAGCCACGACCGTCCTGATCGCTCAGATATGACTATCAAAGCTGAGACTTGTACGGTTTCAGTGCTATGACCCTCAAAGTGCAGCTTGGTCCCTGTCTTCTCTCATTCACTCCCATATTAAATTTGAATTTGAAAAATCCTCAGCTCTCCACATCTTCATACTTTTTAATCTGCTGCTGTAATCACATTTTTCCACTTACAGAAATAAAAATTATATCAGTACGACCGGGCGAAGGCCTGCTCTCAGAAAATATCTTTGTTTCCTCAGTAAACTTTATAGTTTTTGAATTAGAAGCAGGTGTTTGACAGGTGCACCTGGCTGACTGACCACTATTTATGATTGAGTCAACAGTTAGTGCAGCAGTGGGTCTGTGTCAGTGACGTCATCATCACCATGGAAACACCACAGCTTGGGGGCTGCCATGTTTTCTGTGTCAGGGCTGGAAGCTGATTGGTCAATAGATTTTCATCAATAACTTTGGATCTAAAGTCCCCACACCCACCAAACTTGGTGAGAATGACAAAGAGGACCCCCCCATCCCATCCATGGTATCACGACCATTAACAAACTGCAGCAAGGACCCCCGACACCCCCAGAGCCCAGCCCCAACTCTCACAATTTCCGCGGGAATTGTCTAGTTAGTTGGGGCTGGCGTAGCACAGTCCAACTCACCCCCAGAGCATTGAAAATGCACTGGGGGTGAGTTGGACTGGCGAAGCCAGTCCAACTCTTGTAATTGTACACCTATATTATTATTTATATCTTCTTCCGTAAAAAGTTTGGCTCGCTTCTCCTCCTAGGTTTTTGAGAAAACCCCCACAAAAGTTATATCAAAACGACCGGCTCGGCCGGGAATCGTGTGGAATGACTTTTCTCAGAGATTCCCGTTACTATGGCGACGTAGTCGCAGTTTTCGTCGGGAATTTTGGCCCCATTCATTCCGGATGGGAGCGCCCCGGGAGGCTAGAGTGGGTGATGTCATCGTTAGAGTGTAGAGGGAGAAAAAATGACCCTGAAAAAAAAATTTATAAATTGCCGGTGTAGCCACAATTTTAACCGCACGTCAATAATTTTTATATCAAAACGTAGGCACGACCCTCCTGATCGCTCCAATATCACTATCCAAGCTGAAAGTTCAGCGGTTTTCTCCCTATGAGCCTCCAAGCGCAGCTTGGTCCCCCTTTTGCTCCCATTCGGTCCCATATTAAATTTGAATTTGAAAAACCCAGATTTTCCGAATCTTCCTACTTTTCAAACTGCTCCCGTGGGCACATTTTTCAAGTTACAGAAATAAAAATTATATCACCACGACCGGGCGAGGGTTTGCTCTCTGAAAATATGATTATTTTTTCTCAATCTTTCACGGTTTTCGAATTATGAGCATTTGTTCGGGGTGTGGTCCGACCAGTGATAGCCTTTCTGCCTCCCCAGATTTTGTCGGTTAGTCATGAATTCAAATGCAGCAGAGCAGTTAGTCACCATGGTAACGGCCCAGCTGCTGCAGAGGGCTGATCAGACACTGAGCTGATAGCTGATTGGCTGAATGGTTTTCATCAATAACTTTGGATCTAAACCTCCTACAACCATATAACGTGGTGGAGGTCATGTTGACGACCAATCAAACTGATTCCATAGTATTGGGGCCCCGCCTCCTCAAAGCTGATTGGCTCATGGGTTTCCCTTAATAACTTTGGATCTAAAGGTCACAGGGTCACCAAACTTTCTGAGATTGTTAATACTAACACCCCGCACCATCCTAAGCCACATGGAGGTCATCACGGCGACGTAGTCGCCGTTTCGGTGCAATTGATTCCCACGCACCGACCCCGACACCCCCAGAGCCCAGCCCCAACTCTCACAATTTCCGCGGGAATTGTCTAGTTAGTTGGGGCTGGCGTAGCACAGGCCAACTCACCCCCAGAGCATTGAACAATGCACTGGGGGTGAGTTGGCCTGGCGAAGCCAGGCCAACTCTTGTAATTGTACACCTATATTATTATATCTATCTTCTGCCGCAAAAGTTTGGCTCGCTTCTCCTCCTAGGTTTTTGAGAAAACCCCCACAATAGTTATATCAAAACGACCGGCTCGGCCGGGAATGGTGTGGAATGACTTTTCTCAGAGATTCCCGTTACTATGGCGACGTAGTCGCAGTTTTTAGTTCGGAATTTTGGCCCCATTCATTCCGGATGGGAGAGCCTCCCGAGGCTAGAGTGGGTGATGTCATCGTTAGAGTGTAGAGGGAGAAAAAATTACCCTGAAAAAAAAATTTATAAATTGCCGGTGTAGCCACAATTTTAACCGCACATCAATAATTTTTATATCAAAACGTAGGCACGACCCTCCTGATCGCTCCAATATCACTATCCAAGCTGAAAGTTCAGCGGTTTTCTCGCTATGAGCCTCCAAGCGCAGCTTGGTCCCCCTTTTGCTCCCATTCAGTCCCATATTAAATTTGAATTTGAAAAACCGGTATTTTCCGAATCTTCCTACTTTTTAAACTGCTCCCGTGCGCACATTTTTCAAGTTACAGAAATAAAAATTATATCACTACGACCGGGCGAGGGTTTGCTCTCAGAAAATATGATAATTTTTTCTCTAACTTTCACGGTTTTCGAATTATGAGCATTTGTTCGGCGTGTGGTCAGACCAGTGATAGCCTTTCTGCCTCCCCAGATTTTGTCGGTTAGTCATGAATTCAAATGCAGCAGAGCAGTTAGTCACCATGGTAACGGCCCAGCTGCTGCAGAGGGCTGATCAGACACTGAGCTGATAGCTGATTGGCTGAATGGTTTTCATCAATAACTTTGGATCTAAACCTCCTACAACCATATAACTTGATGGAGATCATGTTGAAGACCAATCAAACTGATTCCATAGTATTGGGACCCCGCCTCCTCAAAGCTGATTGGCTCATGGGTTTCCCTTAATAACTTTGGATCTAAAGGTCACAGGTTCACCAAACTTTCTGAGATCGATAATACTGACACCCCGCACCATCCTAAGCCACATGGAGGTCATCACGGCGACGTAGTCGCCGTTTCGGTGCAATTGATTCCCACGCACCGACCCCGACACCCCCAGAGCCCAGCCCCAACTCTCACAATTTCCGCGGGAATTGTCTAGTGTTAACTATACAATCTTGCTCTCCAGAACTTTGGCTCGCTTCTCCTCCTAGGGTTTTGAGAAAACCCAGACAATATATATATCAAATCGACCGGCTCGGCCGGGAATGGTGTGGAATGACTTTTCTCAGAGATTCCCGTTACTATGGCGACGTAGTGCCCGTTTTTGTGCTCCCATTCACTTTGAATGGGAGAGCCCCTGGAGGCCAGAGGGGATGATGTCATCGTTAGAGTGCAGCCACCCTGAGAACCTCTGAAAAAAATGTCTTTGACTCACTGGTACGGCCACAATTTTAACAGCACATCCATGGTTCTTATATCAAAACGTAGCCACGACCGTCCTGATCGCTCAGATATGACTATCAAAGCTGAGAGTTATACGGTTTCAGTGCTATGACCCTCCAAGTGCAGCTTGGTCCCTCCCTTCTTCTCATTCACTCCCATATTAAATTTGAATTTGACAAATCCTCAGCTCTCCACATCTTCATACTTTTTAATCTGCTGCTGTACTCACATTTTTCCACTTACAGAAATAAAAATTATATCAGTACGACCGTGCGAAGGCCTGCTCTCAGAAAATATCTTTGTTTCCTCAGTAAACTTTATAGTTTTTGAATTAGAAGCAGGAGTTTGACAGGTGCACCTGGCTGACTGACCACTATTTGTGATTGAGTCAACAGTTAGAGCAGCAGTGGGTCTGTGTCAGTGATGTCATCATCACCATGGAAACACCACAGCTTGGGGGCTGCCATGTTTTCTCTGTCAGGGCTGGAAGCTGATTGGTCAATAGATTTTCATCAATAACTTTGGATCTAAAGTCCCCACAACCACCAAACTTGGTCAGAATGACAAAGAGGATCCCCCCATCCCATCCATGGCATCACCTTTACATTAAACTGCAGCAAGGACCCCCGACACCCCCAGAGCCCAGCCCCAACTCTCACAATTTCCGCGGGAATTGTCTAGTTAGTTGGGGCTGGCGTAGCACAGGCCAACTCACCCCCAGAGCATTGAAAATGCACTGGGGGTGAGTTGGACTGGCGAAGCCAGTCCAACTCTTGTAATCCTACGCCTATATTATTATATGTTTCTATCTTCTTCCGTAAAAAGTTTGGCTCGCTTCTCCTCCCAGGTTTTTGAGAAAACCCCCACAATAGTTATATCAAAACGACCGGCTCGGCCGGGAATGGTGTGGAATGACTTTTCTCAGAGATTCCCGTTACTATGGCGACGTAGTCGCAGTTTTTAGTTCGGAATTTTGGCCCCATTCATTCCGGATGGGAGAGCCTCCCGAGGCTAGAGTGGGTGATGTCATCGTTAGAGTGTAGAGGGAGAAAAAATTACCCTGAAAAAAAAATTTATAAATTGCCGGTGTAGCCACAATTTTAACCGCACATCAATAATTTTTATATCAAAACGTAGGCCCGACCCTCCTGATCGCTCCAATATCACTATCCAAGCTGAAAGTTCAGCGGTTTTCTCGCTATGAGCCTCCAAGCGCAGCTTGGTCCCCCTTTTGCTCCCATTCAGTCCCATATTAAATTTGAATTTGAAAAACCGGGATTTTCCGAATCTTCCTACTTTTTAAACTGCTCCCGTGCGCACATTTTTCAAGTTACAGAAATAAAAATTATATCACTACGACCGGGCGAGGGTTTGCTCTCAGAAAATATGATAATTTTTTCTCTAACTTTCACGGTTTTCGAATTATGAGCATTTGTTCGGCGTGTGGTCAGACCAGTGATAGCCTTTCTGTCTCCCCAGATTTTGTCGGTTAGTCATGAATTCAAATGCAGCAGAGCAGTTAGTCACCATGGTAACGGCCCAGCTGCTGCAGAGGGCTGATCAGACACTGAGCTGATAGCTGATTGGCTGAATGGTTTTCATCAATAACTTTGGATCTAAACCTCCTACAACCATATAACTTGGTGGAGATCATGTTGAAGACCAATCAAACTGATTCCATAGTATTGGGGCCCCGCCTCCTCAAAGCTGATTGGCTCGTGGGTTCCTTTTAATAACTTTGGATCTAAAGGTCGCAGGGTCACCAAACTTTCTGAGATTGATAATACTGACACCCCGCACCATCCTAAGCCACATGGAGGTCACCACGGCGACGTAGTCGCCGTTTCGGTGCAATTGATTCCCACGCACCGACCCCGACACCCCCAGAGCCCAGCCCCAACTCTCACAATTTCCGCGGGAATTGTCTAGTTAGTTGGGGCTGGCGTAGCACAGGCCAACTCACCCCCAGAGCATTGAACAATGCACTGGGGGTGAGTTGGCCTGGCGAAGCCAGGCCAACTCTTGTAATTGTACACCTATATTATTATTTATATCTTCTTCCGTAAAAAGTTTGGCTCGCTTCTCCTCCTAGGTTTTTGAGAAAACCCCCACAAAAGTTATATCAAAACGACCGGCTCGGCCGGGAATCGTGTGGTATGACTTTTCTCAGAGATTCCCGTTACTATGGCGACGTAGTCGGAGTTTTCGTCGGGAATTTTGGCCCCATTCATTCCGGATGGGAGAGCCCCGGGAGGCTAGAGTGGGTGATGTCATCGTTAGAGTGTAGAGGGAGAAAAAATGACTCTGAAAAAAAAATTTATAAATTGCCGGCGTAGCCGCAATTTTAACCGCACCTCAATAATTTTTACATCAAAACGTAGGCCCGACTGTCCTGATCGCTCCAATACTACTATCCAAGCTGAAAGTTCAGCGGTTTTCTCGCTATGAGCCTCCAAGCGCAGCTTGGTCCCCCTTTTGCTCCCATTCGGTCCCATATTAAATTTGAATTTGAAAAACCCGGATTTTCCAAATCTTCCTACTTTTTAAACTGCTCCCGTGGGCACATTTTTCAAGTTACAGAAATAAAAATTATATCACCACGACCGGGCGAGGGTTTGCTCTCAGAAAATATGATTATTTTTTCTCCACCTTTCACGGTTTTCGAATTATGAGCATTTGTTCGGCATGTGGTCTGACCAGTGATAGCCTTTCTGCCTCCCCAGATTTCGTCGGTTAGTCATGAATTCAAATGCAGCAGAGCAGTTAGTCACCATGGTAACGGCCCAGCTGCTGCAGAGGGCTGATCAGACACTGAGCTGATAGCTGATTGGCTGAATGGTTTTCATCAATAACTTTGGATCTAAACCTCCTACAACCATATAACTTGATGGAGATCATGTTGAAGACCAATCAAACTGATTACATAGTATTGGGACCCCGCCTCCTCAAAGCTGATTGGCTCATGGGTTCCTTTTAATAACTTTGGATCTAAAGGTCGCAGGGTCACCAAACTTTCTGAGATTGATAATACTGACACCCCGCACCATCCTAAGCCACATGGAGGTCACCACGGCGACGTAGTCGCCGTTTCGGTGCAATTGATTCCCACGCACCGACCCCGACACCCCCAGAGCCCAGCCCCAACTCTCACAATTTCCGCGGGAATTGTCTAGTGTTAACTATACAATCTTGCTGTCCAGAACTTTGGCTCGCTTCTCCTCCTAGGGTTTTGAGAAAACCCAGACAATATATATATCAAATCGACCGGCTCGGCCGGGAATGGTGTGGAATGACTTTTCTCAGAGATTCCCGTTACTATGGCGACGTAGTTCCCGTTTTTGTGCTCCCATTCACTTTGAATGGGAGAGCCCCTGGAGGCCAGAGGGGATGATGTCATCGTTAGAGTGCAGCCACCCTGAGAACCTCTGAAAAAAATGTCTTTGACTCACTGGTACGGCCACAATTTTAACAGCACATCCATGGTTCTTATATCAAAACGTAGCCACGACCGTCCTGATCGCTCCAATATAACTATCAAAGCTGAGAGTTATACGGTTTCAGTGCTATAACCCTCCAAGTGCAGCTTGGTCCCTCCCTTCTTCTCATTCACTCCCATATTAAATTTGAATTTGAAAAATCCTCAGCTCTCCACATCTTCATACTTTTTAATCTGCTGCTGTACTCACATTTTTCCACTTACAGAAATAAAAATTATATCAGTACGACCGGGCGAAGGTCTGCTCTCAGAAAATATTATACTTTACTCATTAAACTTCTTAGTTTTTGAATTAGAAGCAGGTGTTTGACAGGTGCACCTGGCTGACTGACCACTATTTGTGATTGAGTCAACAGTTAGAGCAGCAGTGGGTCTGTGTCAGTGACGTCATCATCACCATGGAAACACCACAGCTTGGGGGCTGCCATGTTTTCTCTGTCAGGGCTGGAAGCTGATTGGTCAATAGATTTTCATCAATAACTTTGGATCTAAAGTCCCCACACCCACCAAACTTGGTCAGAATGACAAAGAGGACCCCCCCATCCCATCCATGGCATCACCTTTACATTAAAGTGCAGCAAGGACCCCGACACCCCCAGAGCCCAGCCCCAACTCTCACAATTTCCGCGGGAATTGTCTAGTTAGTTGGGGCTGGCGTAGCACAGGCCAACTCACCCCCAGAGCATTGAACAATGCACTGGGGGTGAGTTGGCCTGGCGAAGCCAGGCCAACTCTTGTAATCCTACACCTATATTATTTATTTATATCTATTTTCTTCCGTAAAAAGTTTGGCTCGCTTCTCCTCCCAGGTTTTTGAGAAAACCCCCACAATAGTTATATCAAAACGACCGGCTCGGCCGGGAATGGTGTGGTATGACTTTTCTCGGAGATTCCCGTTACTATGGCGACGTAGTCGGAGTTTTCGTCGGGAATTTTGGCCCCATTCATTCCGGATGGGAGGCTAGAGTGGGTGATGTCATCGTTAGAGTGTAGAGGGAGAAAAAATGACCCTGAAAAAAAAATTTATAAATTGCCGGTGTAGCCACAATTTTAACTGCACCTCAATAATTTTTACATCAAAACGTAGGCCCGACCGTCCTGATCGCTCCAATACTACTATCCAAGCTGAAAGTTCAGCGGTTTTCTCGCTATGAGCCTCCAAGCGCAGCTTGGTCCCCCTTTTGCTCCCATTCAGTCCCATATTAAATTTGAATTTGAAAAACCTGGATTTTCCAAATCTTCTTACTTTTCAAACTGCTCCCGTGCGCACAGTTTTCAAGTTACAGAAATAAAAATTACATCACTACGACCGGGCGAGAGTTTGCTCTCAGAAAATATGATTATTTTTTCTCCACCTTTCACGGTTTTCGAATTATGAGCATTTGTTCGGGGTGTGGTCCGACCAGTGATAGCCTTTCTGCCTCCCCAGATTTTGTCGGTTAGTCATGAATTCAAATGCAGCAGAGCAGTTAGTCACCATGGTAACGGCCCAGCTGCTGCAGAGGGCTGATCAGACACTGAGCTGATAGCTGATTGGCTGAATGGTTTTCCTCAATAACTTTGGATCTAAACCTCCTACAACCATATAACTTTGTGGAGATCATGTTGAAGACCAATCAAACTGATTCCATAGTATTGGGACCCCGCCTCCTCAAAGCTGATTGGCTCATGGGTTTCTTTTAATAACTTTGGATCTAAAGGTCGCAGGGTCACCAAACTTTCTGAGATTGATAATACTGACACCCCGCACCATCCTATGCCACATGGAGGTCACCACGGCGACGTAGTCGCCGTTTCGGTGCAATTGATTCCCACGCACCGACCCCGACACCCCCAGAGCCCAGCCCCAACTCTCACAATTTCCGCGGGAATTGTCTAGTGTTAACTATACAATCTTGCTCTCCAGAACTTTGGCTCGCTTCTCCTCCTAGGGTTTTGAGAAAACCCAGACAATATATATATCAAATCGACCGGCTCGGCCGGGAATGGTGTGGAATGACTTTTCTCAGAGATTCCCGTTACTATGGCGACGTAGTGCCCGTTTTTGTGCTCCCATTCACTTTGAATGGGAGAGCCCCTGGAGGCTACTAGAGTGGATGATGTCATCGTTAGAGTGCAGCCACCCTGAGAACCTCTGAAATAAATGTCTTTGACTCACTGGTACGGCCACAATTTTAACAGCACATCCATGGTTCTTATATCAAAACGTAGCCACGACCGTCCTGATCGCTCCAATATAACTATCAAAGCTGAGAGTTATACGGTTTCAGTGCTATAACCCTCCAAGTGCAGCTTGGTCCCTGTCTTCTCTCATTCACTCCCATATTAAATTTGAATTTGAAAAATCCTCAGCTCTCCACATCTTCCTACTTTTAAATCTGCTGCTGTACTCACATTTTTCCACTTACAGAAATAAAAATTATATCAGTACGACCGGGCGAAGGCCTGCTCTCAGAAAATATCTTTGTTTACTCAGTAAACTTTATAGTTTTTGAATTAGAAGCAGGTGTTTGACAGGTGCACCTGGCTGACTGACCACTATTTGTGATTGAGTCAACAGTTAGAGCAGCAGTGGGTCTGTGTCAGTGACATCATCATCACCATGGAAACACCTCAGCTTGGGGGCTGCCATGTTTTCTCTGTCAGGGCTGGAAGCTGATTGGACAATAGATTTTCATCAATAACTTTGGATCTAAAGTCCCCACAACCACCAAACTTGGTGAGAATGACAAAGAGAACCCCCCCATCCCATCCATGGTATCACCTTTACATTAAACTGCAGCAAGGACCCCCGACACCCCCAGAGCCCAGCCCCAACTCTCACAATTTCCGCGGGAATTGTCTAGTTAGTTGGGGCTGGCGTAGCACAGGCCAACTCACCCCCAGAGCATTGAACAATGCACTGGGGGTGAGTTGGCCTGGCGAAGCCAGGCCAACTCTTGTAATTGTACACCTATATTATTATTATTATTATATGTTTCTATCTTCTTCCGTAAAAAGTTTGGCTCGCTTCTCCTCCTAGGTTTTTGAGAAAACCCCCACAATATATATATCAAAACGACCGGCTCGGCCGGGAATGGTGTGGAATGACTTTTCTCAGAGATTCCCGTTACTATGGCGACGCTATCCCAGTTTTTGTCCGGAATTTTTCCCCATTCATTCCGGATGGGAGAGCCCCGGGAGGCTAGAGTGGGTGATGTCATCGTTAGAGTGTAGAGGGAGAAAAAACGGCCCTGAAAAATAAATTTATAAATTGCCGGCGTAGCCACAATTTTAACCGCACATCAATAATTTTTACATCAAAACGTAGGCCCGACCGTCCTGATCGCTCCAATATCACTATCCAAGCTGAAAGTTCAGCGGTTTTCTCGCTATGAGCCTCCAAGCGCAGCTTGGTCCCCCTTTTGCTCCCATTCAGTCCCATATTAAATTTGAATTTGAAAAACCTGGATTTTCCAAATCTTCCTACTTTTCAAACTGCTCCCGTGGGCACATTTTTCAAGTTACAGAAATAAAAATTATATCACTACGACCGGGCGAGGGTTTGCTCTCAGAAAATATGATTATTTTTTCTCCACCTTTCACGGTTTTCGAATTATGAGCATTTGTTCGGGGTGTGGTCCGACCAGTGATAGCCTTTCTGCCTCCCCAGATTTTGTCGGTTAGTCATGAATTCAAATGCAGCAGAGCAGTTAGTCACCATGGTAACGGCCCAGCTGCTGCAGAGGGCTGATCAGACACTGAGCTGATAGCTGATTGGCTGAATGGTTTTCATCAATAACTTTAGATCTAAAGGTTCCACAGTCCCCAAACCTAATAGGTGGCGGCGGTAGCCGCCACATAAAGGTTTTATAATATATAAATCTAATAGGTGGCGGCGATAGCCGCCACATAAAGGTCTTATAATGAATGAATCTAATAGGTGGCGGCGATAGCCGCCACATAAAGGTTTTATAATATATAAATCTAATAGGTGGCGGCGATAGCCGCCACATAAAGGTCTTATAATGAATGAATCTAATAGGTGGCGGCGATAGCCGCCACATAAAGGTTTTATAATATATAAATCTAATAGGTGGCGGCGATAAATGTTCCACAATCACCAAACTGAATAATTAAATAATGGCAGTGATAGCGATAGCCGCCATCTATTGACCTGCATGGCACTTCATTTATTTAAGATATAAAATGCAGTGTTCCCAATGCATTTAAATAATAAACACAATAAGAATTTTGGCTTTACTTAAAGATATTGCTATTACTTTGAAATCAACTGAATGTCAATAAACAAATTGAAAATGTTCTTTACTACATAAACTCACAATACTACACACAATACTGCATATGGAAATTCATTATTTGTTATGTCCTTGTATTCCTTAAATTTGAAATTGTCATATCTACTATCACATATTACATATTGAGTTAATGGCCGACAATATATCAAGAAATGAATTAACATTCTATTTTTAGAATGAATTTACTATATTCAAATAACCTAAATAATATACATAATAAATTGTATTTTACAAACTGGTATTTTAATTAGAAATTAATAGAATATTTATATAAGAGAATTGTACCGTATAATAATAGTTACATAACAGTATACTAATACTAATAGTATTATAATACTATATATACTACTACTATTATAATATAATACATTGTAATTTTATTATATAAAATAATACAAAGTAACAGTAATAATTATATAATTTAATATATGACATAAAATAATAGTATGACAGTATATTCATATATTATATTTGTTTAATATTTATTTATTTAATATTTTATTTAATATATTAATAATTACTTACATTTTTAATCAAGTATCTGTAATGAATGAATTCAGATGTATTATCTATTACTGGCAGTAGTGTGGATATGTATGATTTATTTTAAGGTTAAAACTACATAAAGTTTAGTTTATTGGTCAGGAGACTCAAGAAAATAATTAAAAAAAAAACTTTAAAACAAAGACATATTATAGAATATATCAGGATCATGAGAAAAAAAAGGAATAAAAACTATAAATACACATTTAAACTACTCAGGACTTTCAGGGGAAAATAAAGACTAATAAAATAATTACTTTTAGTTTTTTTTTTTATCTCTAAATCGTTGAATTATATATTTATCGGTTTCAGAATCGACGGAATCTTCTAGAAGGACTGACGTCATCATCCAGTATAAATAGGCAGCAGCCATTTTGTTCTCCCCCTTTGACTCTCAGCTCCGCTCAGTGAACAAAGGACTTCGCTGCTGCTCCGCTCTTTGTTGGATTATTCGACGTATTTCGACGGAAATCGCCTTTTTCTGGATTATTTCTTCGTTTTCTTGGATCCCGGACGCTTGTGACGCCTTTGGACCGCCTTCAACAGGTAAGATAGACTTTTCTTGATAAATTACTGTTTTTTTTGCCTAGTCACCCCGTTAGCATTAGCTTGCTAGCTACTTCGCCTGAGTGCTTCTGACATAACTGCTGTTGGTTTTAGGATTTAAATGGTTTTATGTCCGTGTGGGAGTCTGTGTCCGAGACGAAAAGTTATGTTTTTGTCAGGATTTGGATTTTTGGTCGTTTTTTACCGTGTGATGTTGTGTGATGTTAGCATAAATGCTGTTAGCCCTTTGTGTGTGTGTGTGTTCGCTCCTGTTACTTGACGTAATATGACTTGGTGTGTGTTCATGTGTGAGGTAAATTTATATTTTTGACAGAATTCGTTATTTATTAGTTTTTTTGTCGTGTATAGTATTGTGGCGCAGTTAGGCCGCTAGCTTGTTAGCCCTTTGTTCGGTACCGTTAGCATTAGCCTGCTAGCTACTTCGTCTGAGTGCTTCTGACATAACTGCTGTTAGTTTTAGTATTTAAATGGTTTTATGTCCGTGTGGGAGTCTGTGTCCAACACGAAAAGTTATATTTTTTCAGTATTTGGATTTTTGGTCGTTTTTTACCGTGTGATGTTAGCATAAATGCTGTTACCCCTTTGTGTGTGTGTGTGTGTGTGTGTGTTCGCTCCTGTTACTTGACGTAATATGACTTGGTGTGTGTTTATGTGTGAGGTAAATTTATATTTTTGACAGAATTCGTTTTGTCGTTTAAAGTATTGTGGTAATTGTTAGCATTAGCGCCGTTAGGCCGCTAGCTTGTTAGCCCTTTGTTCGGTACCGTTAGCATTAGCCTGCTAGCTACTTCATCTGAGTGCTTCTGACATAACTGCTGTTAGTTTTAGTATTTAAATGGTTTTATGTCCGTGTGGGAGTCTGTGTCCTACACAAAAAGTTATGTTTTTGTCAGGATTTGCTTTTTTGGTCGTTTATTACCGTGTGATGCTGTGTGATGTTAGCATAAATGCTGTTAGCCCTTTGTGTGTGTGCGCGTGTGTTCGCAGTACGACTTGGTGTGTGAGGTAAATTTATATTTTTGACAGAATTCGTATTTATTATTTTTTTTGTCGTGCAAAGTATTGTGGTAATTGTTAGCATTAGCGCCGTTAGGCCGCTAGCTTGTTAGCCTTTTGTTTGATACTTACTACTGTTACTGTATTAGGAGGCTGTGTGTGTGTGTGTGTGTGTGTGTGTGTTGCTTCGCTCGGTGACTCGGTGTGTTAATATGAGAGGTAAATTTATTTAGGTAAATTAAATTTTCTTTTCGTTTTTTCGTGTAAAGTATTGTGGTTATTGTTAGCATTAGCGCCGTTAGACCGCTAGCTTGTTAGCCCTTTGTGTGAGACACAACTACTGTTACTGTATTAGGAGGTGTGTGCGTGGGTGTGCGTGTGCGCGTGAGTGTGAGAAAATCTGCTTTTGATCAATAAGCGTTTTTTAAGGACTAGTGTGTGATCTTAATGTAGTTAAAAGGTTTTCAGTTAAAGTGCATCATTATTTTAATGTCAGAATATTATTGTGATATTGCGATGTGTGTGTGTAATTCAACATATTAATGTGATTTTGATGTATTAACTGATGTGTGTGTGTGTGTGTGTAACTGAACATATTAATGTGATTATGATGCATTTAACTGGTTGTGTGTGTGTGTGTGTGTGTGGTTGAACATAGTCATGTGATTTTGATCCATTTAACTGGTTGTGTGTGTGTGTGTGTGTGTGTGTGTGTGTGTGTGATTGAACATAGTCATGTGATTTTGATCCATTTAACTGGTTGTGTGTGTGTGTGTGTGTGTGATTGAACATAGTCATGTGATTTTGATACATTTAACTGATTGTGTGTGTGTGTGTGTGTGTGTGTGTGTGATTGAACATAGTCATGTGATTTTGATCCATTTAACTGGTTGTGTGTGTGTGTGTGTGTGTGGTTGAACATAGTCATGTGATTTTGATCCATTTAACTGGTTGTGTGTGTGTGTGTGTGTGTGTGTGTGTGTGTGATTGAACATAGTCATGTGATTTTGATACATTTAACTGATTGTGTGTGTGTGTGTGTGTGATTGAACATAGTCATGTGATTTTGATCCATTTAACTGGTTGTGTGTGTGTGTGTGTGATTGAACATAGTCATGTGATTTTGATCCATTTAACTGGTTGTGTGTGTGTGTGTGTGTGTGTGTGTGTGATTGAACATAGTCATGTGATTTTGATCCATTTAACTGTGTGTGTGTGTGTGTGTGTGATTGAACATAGTCATGTGATTTTGGTCCATTTAACTGGTTGTGTGTGTGTGTGTGTGTGTGTTTGTGATTGAACATAGTCATGTGATTTTGATCCATTTAACTGTGTGTGTGTGTGTGATTGAACATAGTCATGTGATTTTGGTCCATTTAACTGTGTGTGTGTGTGTGATTGAACATAGTCATGTGATTTTGGTCCATTTAACTGGTTGTGTGTGTGTGTGTGATTGAACATAGTCATGTGATTTTGGTCCATTTAACTGTGTGTGTGTGTGTGTGTGTTTGTGATTGAACATAGTCATGTGATTTTGATCCATTTAACTGTGTGTGTGTGTGTGTGTGTGATTGAACATAGTCATGTGATTTTGGTCCATTTAACTGTGTGTGTGTGTGTGTGATTGAACATAGTCATGTGATTTTGATCCATTTAACTGTGTGTGTGTGTGTGTGTGTGTGTGTGTGTGTGTGTGTGTGATTGAACATAGTCATGTGATTTTGATCCATTTAACTGTGTGTGTGTGTGTGTGTGTGTGTGATTGAACATAGTCATGTGATTTTGGTCCATTTAACTGGTTGTGTGTGTGTGTGTGATTGAACATAGTCATGTGATTTTGATCCATTTAACTGTGTGTGTGTGTGTGTGTGATTGAACATAGTCATGTGATTTTGGTCCATTTAACTGTGTGTGTGTGTGTGTGTGTGTGTGTGTGTGTGTGTGTGTGTGTGATTGAACATAGTCATGTGATTTTGATCCATTTAACTGTGTGTGTGTGTGTGTGTTTGTGATTGAACATAGTCATGTGATTTTGGTCCATTTAACTGTGTGTGTGTGTGTGTGTGATTGAACATAGTCATGTGATTTTGGTCCATTTAACTGTGTGTGTGTGTGTGTGTGTGTGTGTGTGTGTGATTGAACATAGTCATGTGATTTTGATCCATTTAACTGGTTGTGTGTGTGTGTGTGATTGAACATAGTCATGTGATTTTGATCCATTTAACTGGTTGTGTGTGTGTGTGTGTGTGTGGTTGAACATAGTCATGTGATTTTGATCCATTTAACTGGTTGTGTGTGTGTGTGTGTGTGAGT